>PVJC01041829.1:0-15184 GCA_004026665.1 Murina feae
CGGAGCTGAGCTGAGGGGCTCAGCTTCACTTTCTCTCCTGCCGCAATGGAAAGGGCTGTTTACTCAGGTCCGTGAGTGGCGGCCGCCATGTTGGCTGGGCTAATTTGCATACAGCCGCTCTGATTGGCTGGTGGGCGTGGCTTACCCTGTCTCGGAGAAACGGTTAATTTTAATATTTCGCTTTTATTAGTTTAGATGTATTGGAATTTAAGAGTGCTTCCCTCCCATAATTTTTTAAGAGAAAAAATCCTAGAAAAATCTTAGTTGACATTAATATAACACAATTAACAACTTGTTAAGCTTCCCTTTAAAAGTTGAGACATTAGTATTTTCTATGTTTCAGATGAGCAAAATGAGACGATGTATTCATACATTTAATTCACCACACATTTTTATGCCCTCTCCTATACTAGTTACTAAATGGGTCTGGGAGATAAATACACTAGAGATAAGTATACAATATAGAAATTTAAATTCTCTACCTTTAAGGGTTTCATAATCTGCTGGAGGAATATTATGACATTGCCTATAACATAATTTGTTTAGTGTGGTGTGATGGCATATATAGGATATCATGAAAGCAAAGCAGATGAACCACAGGACCCAGCTGGAGCAGCGAGGTGAAGGGTTCCTGTGAGCTGTAACACATGAGCAAAGTATTAATGAGAATATGATCTATATACAATAACTAGTCTTTTTTTTTGAGGGCTTACCATGAGCTGGACTGAGCACTAAGTGATTTATATGCATTGTCACAATTTAAGATATCCTTAAAACAACCCAATGGATGTATGCTATTATTATGACCATTTAATAAACTTTACAAGTGCAGAACAGAAATTTGAAGCCATGTTCTCTAGCTTCAGAGTGCAGCTTTTAACAATGATGTCACACTATTATTAACGATGCTGTCTTACCTGGGAACATCACCAAACAAAGCCACTTGTTCTTGGACCCACTAATCACTCTTACCCTTTGGCAATGAGCTTGATTCTAGCTTGTGATGAATTTCCTTTCTGAAACAAGAATTTAATGAATTGGGTAGGAAGTAAACCTGCAGATATTAGCTTTGATATTGTTAGGTCAACTCCCAAGATCTAGGCATTTGGGTTTTTTTTAAGAGTATTTGTCTGGTGCCATGTTATTCACCATGGCCTTTAATGTGGCACTGTGTTGTACAGATAACACGTGACCACAGCCTGACCCCTCTCAATGTGTTCCCTGGCATCTCAAATGATCACAGTAGCAAATACTTTGCCTGCCAATTTGGTGCTTTTTGAAGACAAGCATTTTTTTCTTTTATATTCTGTAGACAAAAAATATATATATATCTCATTAACTTGCCAGAATTTATGGAAATTCAGAGAAGTCAAGGTTGGTCTCCTAATAATATATAAATGTTATTTCTCTCAAATGCCACAAATTTGGCATATTGAGGGGGTGACAAGGTTAGGCGTATTTATTAGCATCCTGCCAGGAAATTTCCCATAAGCAGTAGAGGTTTCTCAGAAAATTTAGTATAATTGACAGGAGCAAGTTGGATAATTCTTAGCAGGTCCGCACTGGCTCTGTTCACACCTTTCCTTTGCAGATGACAAAATGTACTGAGCAGACAGCTCATTAAGAAGACCTTCCTGCAAACACACTCTTTACAGTAGGTTTCTTTCTCCTTCCTTCCTTTCAAATAATTATTTCAGTTACTTGAGAAGATACAAACACATGTTTGAAGCATTATTGAATAGGCAATGACTTTTACTCATTTATATGTATCTCCTAACTCTTTAAGGGGGAACTTATACTCCAGGGAGTAAGGATTAACAAGAAACTAATATCTGTTCTGTTTTTCACTACTCTTTTACTAAAGAATTAGGAGTTTCAACTACTGGGTCTGAAACACATCAGGGCAGATATACAACAGCCGGGAGAGGTTAGCCTTTGAATTAGGACACTTGGGTCTCAGGCTAAGCCTCCTGCTTGCTAGCTTCTTGGCACTGGGCCAGTTATTTAAACTTGCTGAGCTTTGGTTTCCTTGTTTGAAAGGTGAGGTTAATGACACCCATCTCACAGGGTGTCTAATAAATATTAAATGAAATGAAAAATGTCACAGTTACTTGACCTGAGCATCTTTCAATTTTAGTTCAAGCACTACCTTCACTGAAAGCCTTCCCTGATTGTGCCCCAAACCTAAAAGCCAGCATTTATTGAGAAGTCATGATATTGCTACACACTATGCAATGTGCTTTTCATATTTCATGTCATTGAATCCTCAGAATCCAGAGGTTGGGAGAAAGTGGAAAGAAGAGAGAGAGGAAAAAGAGAGAGACTCAAGAAGGAGGGAGAGAGGGGGGGGAAGGAGAAGAGTGTGTGTGTGCAAGACAGTAAAGAGTAAAGAGAGAAAAGAGAGAGAAGGGAGATAGAGAAGAGAGAATGAATGAGTTCCTATGTTAATCTTGGTCAGGATAGCTATCCTTTCTAAACTTCAGTTTCCTTATCTGTAAAACAAATAATAAAGCCCACATCTTCACTCTATTTTGATGACTAAGTGGGATGATTTATATTACCTGCTTCCCACTGTGCCTGGCACCTAACAAACTCTTAATAGATAGACTATAATTTATTATTTGCGATGAAGTTTACAAGAATTTTTAACACATGTGTTCCTGGTTCTAGCCTTTGATTTCTCATTGTTCATTTAGATTTCTATCTCTTCCACTCGTATAAGAAACTGGAGTCCATGCTTTTTATTCTCTGGACAGCATCCATCACACAGAAATACTCATGAATTGTTCTTAAAGGGGGAAAAAAGGAGTGAGGGAGAGACAGAGGGAGGAGTATAGTGATGTGCTTGATAAAGTGTCAGGAGCTGTCCAATGTGATTCAGTAACCCAGCAACACTGCAGAGGTAGCAGATCAACTTAGGTTCTAGTCAGACTGTTATAAAGTTGAATTTCTTTTGGAAGGTGAAATTATGCACAACTCACACCCATCATTTCACTTCTTTCCACAAAATATTTCAGCGCCTACTCACTACAAACCAGAAGAGAAAAAAATGTTTGCATATTAGAGTGTGTGTTCCCCCCCCCTTTTTAAACATATATATTTTTATTAATTTCAGAGGAAGATAGAGACATCAATAATGAGAGAGAAACATCTATTGGCTACCTCCTGCATTTCTCCTATTGTGGATCAAGGCCACAACCCTGGCATGTGCCCTGACTGGGGATCAAACCATGACCTCTGACTGGAATCAGATCATGACCTTTTTGTTTGATTCACAGTGAGTCACATTGTCTGGGTCTATAGTGTATGATTTTTAATGAGTTTCCTCCATTCCTTTATTCCTATAGGAAATATTGATACTCTCAGGTTGCCTTTTTACAAAGTAGCATGTTCTCATAGCTGGATCCAATAGCCAACATTGCAGAGGGAGTTTAATTACTTTCATTCCTTTTTTGGCTGAGACAGTTTGGCCTCACCAACGATGATTTTTTTCCTAGGAAGCACAGATTTCTAATCCAGCCTGACCAGCCTATTTCCAGCACCAGAATTTTCCAACATGCCTTCTCCCCTCATGTATAGAGTAGTTTCAGGGAGCCAAATGAAATAGCTTTAGTGAGAATCTTTGATACAAATGGTGTGGTATCAGCACTGTCAAAGGCTCTTACCTGCTCTGTGCCCAGGACACCCACCCATCCTCTCCATCTAGGCAAACACGGCCTAGATGCAGAGATCTCTCCCTTCCTCTGTGTTCCTCAAATACAGGAACAGCCTTTCTTGACACTCGAATTTCTGTCTCTTCTCACATCCTGGCCTTTTAGAAAGGTCAGGAGTTTTGAAAGTAAATGGAGGTCTCAGAAAATGAAAGATACAGGTTAACTCTGTTCTAAAGTTTCATGACAGGGCTTGATAAGGCCTTCACATGAGTTTTGTTCTTTCTCACACAGATTGAAAAATACTTTTGAGATACTTTAAAAAATAAAATATTTCCAATGAAAATGAAAATCATCAGCTGCTCTTGGCAATTCAGATGACACTGCAATATTGGGCCTGCAATCCCACGTGGCAAAAATTTGCTAGAGATGAGTCATGGTTGTTTTAAACATTCTTTGGGTGACTGCAGTTCCCACCATTTCCTATCATTTCAGCAACACCAAAGCCCATAGCCAGTTTTACTTAATAATAAAAGCTATATATGAAAATGCTTGAGCACTAGAATTCTTAAATCATGAATTTTCATTACCTGCTTAAGCTCTGGAAGCTTTCAGTCCTCCAACCCATGCTATAAAGGAAAGAAACTTAAATACCAAGCTAGCCCTAGCTGGTTTGGCTCAGTAGATAGAGCATTGGCCCTCGAACTGAAGGGTAGTGGGTTCAATTCTGGTCAAGGGCACATACCTCAGTGTTGCTGGCTTGATCACTGGCCCTGGCCTGGATGCATGCAATAGGCAACTGATCTGATGCATGTGTTTCTCTCATATGGATGTTTCTCTCTCTGTCTCTTTCCCTCCCTTCCACTCTCTCTAAAATTCAGTGGAAAAATATTCTCAGATGAGAAGTAACTACTACAACAACAGAAAAGCTAGAGGTGCTACATAATAATATTTCATTAAATCTTTTTCTTCCCTTCTAACTTTCCATTTACAGACCCCACCCCCCACTACCCAATATCATCATTCCCAATGGAAGAGGGATTTTTAGAGCCTCACAGCTTATAGACCAGAACAAGTTTGCTTCTAAGACCTGCAGTCTTATTTTTCACTTCTGGCGTTAAATGTCACTAAATCAAGAAATTACAAGAAATTAGTAAAATATTTATTGCCATACTAAGCAGCAATAATAGAACAATCTGTTCTTGTCCCCACTTTACAAGTCCACTTTCCTAAAGCTAATCAAACACTTCCATCTGTGGACCCTTCCACAGCAAGTCTTTTTCTATAAAGAAAGACCAACAAGGTTCTTCACACATATTTTCCATGGCATAAAATTATCACTTTATTTTTTTCTATTTCAATGATAAATATTTTTTTTTCTTTCTAACTTTCAGAGTATCATTTTAAAATGGAAATAGCCCAAAGCTATTACTCTTCTTCATTGTCATTGAATCCATTTCTTACTTCTTTTTCACATTTTGTATATGTTTTTCTTCTGAAGTTTTGATAACAAATAAGCTTCTTTTATATTTTAGCTTGCATTTACATTGCTGTTCAGGTTTATGTCCTTGACTCTTGGAAGACTTGAGAATTTTTCCCCCTCTATTATTCTGCATTACAATGCATTAAGTTGTGTGTGAATATGTCTGAATTTCTGCACACGTGGGCGTGTGTCTGTGTGTCTGTTGGCTTTTATGAAAAACATTTTAAATTCATATTTCACCACTTATAAACCACCACATTCCCTCATAGCTTATCATGATTCTCGGTGCTTATGAAATAGACCAGCCCCAGCGTGAACTTTCTAGCATCCACAAATGATCAATTTCTGGCCCACTATAAAGCTTCCCCCCGATGACTCTTCAGTGACCTCAGGGTGAAATACAAATGCTTTATCACTCACAAGGTTCATCATGGTCTGCTATCTGTCTCTCTCCCTTTCCAGCAGCATCTGTTATATTCCTTCAGCCAGTTTGCAGCCACACCGTATAACCCAGAGGGTTTTGAATAGCATAACACACAGTGGGACTCTGTGTAAGTATGCAGTGAGTAGGCACTGAAATATTTTGTGGAAAGAAATGAAATTATGTAAGCTGTGCATTAGGAAGATTTCTCTGGGGAAACCACATAGTAGGCCCTATTCTAAAAGTGAGTTGGCAACTAAGAATTGCATCCATGTGCTTTTGTATTTGTTCAGATGAAAGAATATTGAGGGACTGAACATGTTTCTGGTAATGGGAAGAAGGGACCAGAGATGAATGATTTCTTGAAATAGACAATTCTGCTGTTTAGATAAGAAGAGGGAAGGGAGGCTAGTGAGGAATGACTTTAAATTTCTGAGCCTGAGTAAATGGAAAAATTGAGGTGCCATTGATTAAGGAGGGGAACGCACTAAGTTTGGTGAAATATGAGGGTATGAGAAGTAGTAATGAAAAATGGCGAGTGATACATTTATAGAAAGAAGTCTAGCAGGTGATTATAGCTCAAATCATTGGATGATATTAGAGACATAGATCTGGAGTTCTTTACTTAGAGGCAATATTTGAATCTGTAGAATTATTTACATGAGGTCATCAAAGGAGAGAATATGAACCAATACCATTGAGGAGAGAGTTTTGAGTGGAATACATATTTAAGTGGTAAGTGATGAAAAACAAACCAAAGTAAAATTTGAGAATGACAAATTCTCAGCTTCATTGTACCCAACCCTCACTTTCCCTACCTGACAACACCCACCTAGAACTTATAACACTGGGTATCAAATCCCTTCCACCAAAACAAGATCTATTTATTTAGTCAAGTGCAAAATATATTTGCATTAATCAAAACCTTGCCCAAGTGGAGAAGGTAAATCAGATGCCTCTAGTTTTACCTTTTCAAATGAGGTAGACCTGGATGTCAAGGTGACTGGCATAATACTAATGCATAATAATCAGAAATTTAGTTTATATTCCAAGATCTTAATAGAGGATCCTCCTCAGGAGGAAACCTTTCTTACTTATCATGCTTAGAAATGAAGTCTATTTACTTTTTATTTGTTTTTTACTCTACCTCTTCCTGTCATGTTCCTTTTTAATTATCAGAGATGTTTATATGGAAAATGTATTCTCACTTTTGTGAGATCTTGCTATTGGTGTCTTGTTTCCTCCCAACATGTCAATTATTTAATCTGCAAATGAATTAAATAATTGGTAGACTCTCCTTTTATTTATTTTTTAAATATGTCTTTATTGATTTCAGAAAGAGGAAGGGAGAGGAAGAGAGAGATAGAAATATCAATGAGATCTGCTGCCTCCTGCACACCCCCTACTGGAAATCAAGCCAGCAACCTGGATACATCCCCTGACCAGGAATCCAAGTAGTAACCTCCTGGTGCATGAGATAATGCTCAACCAACTGAGCCACAGTTGCTGGGCTGACTCTCCTTTTAGTTTGTATTATTTCCCAAAAGATTTATGTGAAGGATATTCAATGTTAAGAGAGGTGTAGGTGAATAGAAATAGGATGGAACTATCTCAGATTTAAGAAAGAGTTGACAGGAATTCAGAGGAAATTAGAAAAGTAAGATGATACAAGAAGTCCAATGAATGAAGTGAATGAGACTTCCAAAGGAAAGACAAATCAATGACAATAGAGAAGTAGGGGCTGATGAAGCAAAACTCTTCCACCAGCTTTTGGAGCCAGAACACACCTTCCCACTCTGCTCTGGAAAGATGAGCATCCTCCTTGTCATACACCATTTGTAGAATTTTTAAATTGTGATGAGTATGTTCAGAATACATGAAAAGAGTTGCTGAACCATATCCATTGATTTCCATAGAACGTATGGGGTTCGAACTCATAGAGATCTTTTTGAAGACCTGAAGGACGCCCAGGAGCTCATACCAAAAAAAGAGAAAATGGGATCCTTAAGAGAGACTCACCACAAAGATACAACTTGACCCATGAGCTAGACTAAGTAGCATGACTTAGATGCTGAAGAAAGGAGGTGACTCCAGGTCAAGTTTGAAGCTGGTTCTAAACTTCCATAGACCTTTTTTCCCTGCATTGTCTGCGGATTTTGAGGAAATCATTATTTGAGAAAGGAACTACCTTGTCACTGACAAGTACCTTGTCACTCCCTGTTCTCCTGTGGGAGAGGCTTCTGAAAATACTGCATTGTGACAAAAGGAAGGTGTGTTACTAATGGCAATAAAGGGACAGGACCCTAGAAGGCAGTAGTCTAGACGGGGTTGCCAGCTCCATGAGGACACAGTAAAGGCTTTCTAGGACATATGTGTCCTCCAGAGCATGGAGTTGGAAATCCAACAGATGTAAGAAACTCTTCTCTCATTCAGGGATTTTTATGGAAAGTTATTGGAGAGGGAGATCCTTGAGCAAGGCTAGACTTCTTGCTATTCAAGCAGGTGAATACTAATGCCTTGAGACAGATTGTGGAGTTCTTCTAAATGGAGTACATTGGTAACTTCCTGGTTTTAGCTCATGGGCTTACACTGATTTCATTATCATGAGATATTTTTTAGGAGGCCAATGCCTTATCCATTAGGTGACTGGGCATGATATATTTTTTAAATATTAAACACTGTGACAAAAAGGAACCATTCTTTATCATTTCTATTCCATGGTCTAAATTCTCCTTTCTTGGCTATCCATATTCTTATAGACAAGAAGTGGGGGAAAGTCTAAGAGCCATATGTGCCTCCCATGACCCTTTAGTGTAACCTAAAGACTCTCTTCCAAAAGTAACCTTGGCCCTTCCTGAAATCGAGATCAGCAGAATGGGTCTGGCTGCTATAACAGCAGCAAGAGTGCATGACATCTAGTGATGCCCCAGAACAGTTTGTTAATCTTATTTGATTCTAAGGACTGTGTAGCAGAAACTCACTTTCAACAATCTGTTGTCTGTTACAGGGGGGAAAAAAGAGCAACTGGTCTCAAGCAACAGGGAAAATCAGCTAATTTGCAAAGACTTGCTTAATGAAGCTTCTTGGTGACTTTTCAGAGATAATTTTAGACTTTGAAAAGGAATATTTTACCTTTGCACTCTGCTTTAGGAGCTCAAGAAGAAGAAAGGGAAAACATTAAGTGTGTTTCTTTGTTTCCTACGTAAGACGTTTAATCACTTAGGTTGAAGTGTTGCTAAATGGGTGATGAACCCACAGACAGGCCAGGGAGGAAGTAGCCTTACCCTTGGATCCAGGATTCTAGTCTCCCAGGCAAAGTTCATCATGCTTTCAGTGCAATCATTTGAAAGAAAGAACTATGTGAAGAAAAAATTATCTTGCAATACAGGCTTCCGTGCAGTTACCAGGTGAAAATAATGCTAGAGCTTTTGGAGGAGCATTTCTCATTTATTTCTTTAATCAATGTCTCTTCGAGTCCACCTCTTCTTTCACTTTATTCACCTGCTTTAGTTGGATAGTTTTGCTTCAACCCATTACCCTCCAACCCCCATCCCATCCCAAGGACAGTGTTAAGACCTGTCTCATTTAAAGGGAATGGCTTCTCCTTTTATAACAGACCATTTAAAGATGCAAATCAATGATTGATTCCTTACATAATCTTTCCTGGATTTTGGTGCCCCTATTTTGAAATGGAACTCTTCTCTAATCCTCCTGTCCAATGCACAGAACTGATCACAAAGTCACACTGTCAGGAAGTGGCCCAGACCATCTGGTTCAACTGTTTTCTCAGCATTCAAGAGGTACTCTGGACTTTCCCCAGAAGAAGCCAGATCACCCTAGCACTAGGAAATAATACTAGCTAATGATAGCTAATAGTTACAGCTTGCTTACTATGTCAGGTGTTTTACAGCTAGTGTAGAGTACAGATAAAGAGTGTGACTCCAGAGCCCGAGACATTGGGTTCAAATCCTGCTATTTAATCTCTATGTGACTTTGTCAGGTTACTAATCTTTCTAATCCACAGTTATCTCATTTATAAAATGAGAATGATTATAGCTATTGCGAGTTGTCAGGGTTAAATGAGACAGTCTAAGGTATAGCACTTATTATAATACCTGACATATAATCAACTATAAATTATTATGTATTATTCTTATTACTCTTGTTTTTCATTTCTTATCTCCATATGTTTAAATGTAATTTTCAATACCCTGTTATGTGGTAAGGATCATAAACTCTGAAGTTAGTGCACAGTAATCCTGGTGGCTGAAGACCAATGGTATGATAAGTATGACAACTTGGCACATATTCTTCTCCAGACAGTGGGTTTTAATTTAGTCTTTGCTCAAAAAACTAGCTTAGACTGATACCCTTCTATTTTTAATTAGAGTATGATTCTATTAGATTTCCCCAATTTTGAACTTTTGGAATCTAGGAAAAGAGAAAGACAAAACTTTATCTCAGGATTGCTTAAGGGTGAATATGTTGCCTACCCAATGTTAAATGTGTTCTGTTTCTTGTCTATTATCTCTCTCTTTTCCTCTCCTTTCTATCTCTATATCCCTCTCTGCACTCTTTTCTTTCTCTCTCTTTTTCACACATTCACCCTCCCAGAATATTTCATGTACCTAAAGGAATGTTATGAGGAATTATAGAATTTGCTTGCATAAATTATTGTGAGCTGTTCCAAGGAAAGGTAAAATTTCCAGCCTTTGGGAAAGTTTGTTTGTTTTCAGCACTATCCCTAATAATAATTACTTCTGCCATTAGTCAACTTCAGGCATCACTGTTTTTTTGTGATAACACTTATCGAACTGTTAACAATTGCAAGGAGTTCCCCAAATTCTGCAAGCTCCATGCTAAATTGCCAATGCCATTTCCTGTAGTAGAGCGCCCCCTAGCACCTCCACATACCTCTCAGTTTAATTTGCTATTTGAGACCCTGAAAACAGGTATTCTATAGATCAGTGGCAGCTTTCACCATTAAGGGACCTAGGTTCTCCAAGTACTTAAGTGGTCAGCATTAGCCTCCTGATATTTGTTCATTTGATTTTACAGCAACTGGAATAGGAAGGAGAGTTTTTGGAGAGACTCGCCTTCTGCAAAGCAAAGCAGGAAGCTTTGTTTCAGGTCACATTTGAATTAAAATGTCCCATTAATTTTTCAAGTCAATTTAATTCTCTTAACTATAATTATCTTCTTTTGAAGGAATTGCAGTAAAGGAGTGGGCAGAATTATAAAAGATTGTGTGTGTATGGGATGGGGGGAGATTAAAAAAGAGACAGAGACAGAGAGAGAAACAGACAAAGAGAAGCACACTAGAGGCTGGCTAACTTCAGGTTTATGAAGTTCACCTCTTAGTTTATCCATGAAATGAAGAGGTTTTGGCTGCTGTCTTATTTGTGTTTAATTTGGATAGCCTGCCTTGGCATTAGACAAAAGATTTGGATCCTCTTTTTAAAGCTTTGCACATCTGGGAAGTATATGGTAGGCTCATGCAACAGAAAATAAGAGTGTATTGCTTAAACCTCTCTCTGAAGGCAGGGAGGGCGAGGAGGAGGTGTGAGATATTTTAAAAATAAGACACGCTGCTAAATTCCCTGCCAACCTCCGTTCATGCTGAGTGGAGTGTAAGTAACAAGTATCAAATAGTTCCTCCAGATGTCATCTATTTAAAGAGACACATGCTAGAAGTTCTGCGGACAGCCACTGTCTTATCCCTGGTAATGGTGATGGTGATGGTGGTGGTCATGGTGGTGGTGGTGGCAGTGTGGTAACATGGTGTTAGAGGTAGATGCCTTAAAGAAACTTTATCAACATCAAATGCATGTGGGAATGTGTGTGTGTGTTTGGGAAGTAAAAACAATTAGAAGAAGGAATGACTTAACTCAGGAATGATTTAAACTTAGTGTGGGCAACATCTGATTTTTAAATGTATGAAGCAAGAAGAACATCAAGAGCCTTACTCCCTGTAAAATGACCATATTGTCCTTGAGAAATTGGCTTATAGGCCAAGAAATTGTACAAGGAGATGAATGATTCTTTAAATTTCATTTTAAATGTTCTTCTATTTTTTATGTAAACCAAACATACTGAAACAAATGAGTTATGACTATTCTCCTTGTAATGTTTTTGATCCCAGGTTAAGGATTTCTTATAGGAGAAAGTAAGTGGACCTGTTTAAGATAGTAATGACTGGAATACAAAGCAGGGTGCATCCTGCTTCTAGTTGTCAGAATTTGTAGCATTGGTAACTTAATCTTTATTATGCTGAATGCCCCTCCCTGCTTCACCAGCTCATTTGGTGTTTTCTTATTAAATTCATGCTTAAAACTCTTTGCAGAAGATAATAAAATTTTTAAAACAATCTGTTCCCCTTCATTTTCTACAAATTCAGACTTGATTCCTTTCCTTAATTCCAGCCTCAGCTCCACTATTGCTTAATAGCTAAAGGAGCTCCAAAATATGTCCTTTTATCATGTCTCTGAGAGTTACTCCTCCAGGTTTTGTGTGGAAGTGAAATAAGCTAGTTTTCAGCTCTTGGTTCATTGTTGGTGACAAACTTACTTAACTAGTCCTACCTTTTTGGTTGGAGATGAAATTGGGCTGAACTCTTCCTACTGTCTTGTGTGAATCAGACACCCAAATAAAAACACTCACCTGATGAAGAAGACAGGTAGGCTGAGAAAAGAGGGGTGCTTAAGTGAAGGAAGCATTTCTAGAAAAGAAAATTTGTGGGTTTTTTTCCCCTTTAACCCTCCCCACCCATCTCTCCCCTTTGAGGAATACAACAAACTGAAAGTATCTTTTGGTCATGTGAAACACAGTAGGGTCAGATGTCTTCAAGAAAACTGACTTTGAGAGACATTTTAGTGGTGATGTGTGTGTGTGTGTGTGTGTGTTTTCTTGCCTTTTGTTTTCTGGATTCTTCTGCAGCCATCTCAAGTGGACACATTTGCAGAAAGAGATAAGAAGCCATTGAACAGAGAAAAATTACGACCTGTGTAGTCATTGTGTGGCTACTTATAACATGGTCCCAAATTCTATCTTTAGTTAGTCCCTTAGTGGGGCGGAAGAAACTGGGAGCTTTTGTTTATGATTTTAAATAAGGAACACCATGTGTCAAAAGGAGTGCACTTCCTTATCTGCTTTTTACAGCCACAGGAGAGGGGGTGTTGGTCGGAAGTTCTACTTCCAAACATTGTTCCTACCTTCTGATTCACATGGTCTCATACAGAAAACTTCTGTCTTTCCAATGAATAGTCCTGTTGTCATAAAGTGTAGCTTCTCTGGTATTTTTCTAAAACCCTTCTCTGCAGATGTATCACCATGGTTCAGGCATGAATAGTGCTTCAGTTTTTCCCCCATATATATATTTACTAGGGGCCCGGTGCACAAAAATTTGTGCACTCGGGAGGTCTATCAGCCTGACCTGTGCCCTCTCACAGTCTGGGACCCCTCTGGGGATGTCCACCTGCTGGTGTGTCTGGTCAGCCTGGGTGAGGGGCTGATGGCTGTTTTCAGGCTGGCCAAGCCCCCCAGTGTGGATCCTCACCCCATTGGGGTGTGGCCAGCCTGGGTGAGGGGCTGAGGGCTTTCCTCAGGCTGCCCACAGTCCCTTCAGGTTTTGGGTCCCTACTGGGGTACCTGGCCAGCCTGGGTGAGAGGCTGATGGCTGTTTGCAGGCTGGCCAAGCCCTCCAGTGGTGTCCCTCACCCCATTGGGGTGTGGCCAGCCTGGGTGACAGGCTCAGGGGTGCTTTCAGGCTGCCCACAGCTCCCATTGACCCAATGTCCCAGCAAGGCTGGCTAGACGCAGGTTTCTGGGATTTGTTTATCTTCTATAATTGATACACTGTTCCTTTAAGCTGGGGCCTAGTAACGAAACCTCCTCTCTGCTTTAGCTCTGGCTTCTATAATGAAACAATATTTAATTAGAAGTCAGGCCAGGCCTGCTGTTTGCTTCAGCTCCTAGGATTGAGACATTTGTTGCAAATATGATGTTCCCTGGAGTGGAGTGATGCCCAGGCAGCCCGCAAACAGTTTCACTCTTGCTGCAATGGAAGCTGCCGTTTACTCAGGTCCGTGAGTGGCGGCCTTCATGTTGGCTGGGTTAATTTGCATACAGTCACTCTGATTGGCTGGTGGACATGACTTAGGCATCCCGAAGAAATGGTTAATTTTAATATTATGCTTTTATTAGTTAGGATACCCAGTTTTCCTTCTTCCACTTGGAGTCATAACATTGAATTCAAACTGAGCCCAAGATTGATTTCTGGGGTCTTCTGGATAAAGTGCTTAGATATCTTTAGTATGTTATAGGAAAGGCAAGAACTTGGTAAGAAAGTCCGTTTTATTTATTCTGTTTCTTCTCCCCACCATTCTCTTTACTTGTCATGGGATGTACAATGCCACCTAGTCAACTATACCAAAGGTAACTGCTGATGAATTTGAACTTTGGAATGTCGTGGGATACCGGTTGCCCTGAAATTTTCTCAAGACTTACAAATGTATTTTTGTTTTATACTTTTCTAATATTTGTGATATGTAAAAAATATATCTGCCCTATTATTATCTTAAAGAGATATCAGTCATGTTTAGCATAAATAAATATACTATATGTTGTTATTTCTTATTAAATTTATTGGGGTGACATTGGTTAATAAGATCATATAGGTTTCAAGCATATATTTCTATGATACATGATCTGTATATTGCATTGTGTGCCCATCACCCAAAGTCAAACTATCTTCCATCACCATATATTTGGCCTCCTTTACTATCCCCAACCATCTTCCCTCTGGTAACCACCATACTGTTGTCTGTGTCTATGAGTTTTAATTTTATATCCCACATATCAACGTATCATATACTATATGTTTGAAAGTGATTTGTATATAAGTATATTCTATTTTACAAGGGTCTAGACAAAATTCAACAACATTGTAAGAATCTAAACTAATAAAAGCAAAATAGTAAAATTAACCGTTTCTCCGAGACAGGGTAAGCCACGCCCACCAGCCAATCAGAGCGGCTGTATGCAAATTAGCCCAGCCAACATGGAGGCCGCCACTCACAGACCTGAGTAAAGGGCAGTTTCCATTGCGGCAGGAGCGAAAGTGAAGCTGCGCCCGCTCAGCTCAAACTGGCTCTAGCGAAACACAGATTTGAAACATTTGAAACAATATAACAATCATAGAATCCTCGGGAGCTGAAGGAAAGAGCAGCTGAGGCCTCACCACTGAGTAACATTGTGTCATTATAGACGCTGCTGCCAGGTGAAGCAGAGAGGAGGGTTCATTAGCCAGCTTAAAGGAACAGTGTATCAATTATAGAAGATAACCCCAGGTCTTAAAGGAACAGCATCAATTATAGGAGGTAAACCGCAGAACCTGCGTCCAGCCAGCCTTGCTGGGACGTTGGGTCAATGGGAGCTGTGGGCAGCCTTAAAGCCCTTCACCCAGGCTGGTCAGGCACGCCAGCAGGTGGACATCCCCCGAGGGGTCCCAGACTGTGAGAGGGCACAGGCTGGGCTGAGGGACCTCCTGAGTGCACAGAGCGGCTGCAGGGCGGGACAGCGCAGGACCCAGGACCCGTGAGTGGGAAAGAGGCGGCAGGGTTGGAGGGCACC
>PVJC01041830.1:0-15186 GCA_004026665.1 Murina feae
ACTGCCACTGTTTTAATACCTATCTATCTACCTGCCTAATTATCCACTATCATTTATCTTTTTTTCTTTTCTGACTTCTACTTTTAAAATCTGTCCCCAGTATACAACTATACTTGGTTTTCATTATAGGCACTACAGTTCCCTCATACATCCTCTTTTTTTAACTCTGCTGTCCACTGACTCTTTTATAAAATTCTTCTCTCCATCCTGTTGCACCTCTCCCCCACCTGGTTACTTCCCCCAAACTCTCCCTGGCTGCTGCTCCGCCTGCCCCCTGCCCATCTCTCCATCTCCTGGCTCCCGTGGGTTTGCCCCAGCTCTGAAGGGAGATAGGGCCTCTCACAGGAGACCCCTGCCCCTGTGTAAGAGAAAATGGAGCCAGCAAGAGAGTGGGCCCAGGAGGCGTGTGTGAGAAAAAGGGAGCAGCTCTCCTTCCCTCACTAAAGCTTCCCTCATTAAATCCTCCAGCTGCCCAGCCAGCCCACCACTGCTGCGGCTCCGATGGGCCTGGGTGGGTCGTAGGAAACACCTGCACGGAGGCTTAGCAGCTTCCCTGCATGAGTGCCCCGGGACCCACCCAGGCCCATCGCAGCCCCTGGGCCCGCTGGTTCCGCCCCCACTGTCGTGGGCCTGAGTGGGTCCCTCGGAGGCTTAGCAGCCTCCGTGCCTGTGTGCCCCAGAACCCACCCAGACCGATCGCAGCCCCTGCGCCGGCTGATCCTGCTTCCCCCGTGATGGGCCTGAGTGGGGTCGCTCTGAGGCTTAGCAGCCTGCGTGCCTGTGCCTTGGGACCCACCCAGGCCAATCACAGTCTCTGGACCAGCCGGCGGCCCCCGGGGCTGCGATGGGCCTGGGTGGGTGGCGCGGAGGCTTAGCAGCCTCTGTGCGTGAGTGCCCCGGGACCCATCCAGGCCCATCGGTCCCATCGAAGCCCCCGGGTTGGCTGGCTGCTCCCTCCCTCCGCTGCCACCTCTATTTGCGGCAGAGGCTGCAGTCTGTGGCTTCTTCCCGGCTCCCGCCTCCACCATCTTGACTGGACTATTTTGCATACAGTCCCTCTGATTGGCTGGTGGGCGTGGCTTACCCCGTCCCGAAGAAACGGTTAATTTTACTATTTCCCTTTTATTAGTTTAGATAAGCAAAACTGGCGTGTGTGTGTATGTGTGTGTGTGTGTGTGTAACAATGCAAGAATCTAGTTGCAAAATTCTTAACGAATGCAATGAAAATGTTTAGTTCCATAGATTTTTTTTGTTATTTGTGCAACTTCCACAAGATGGCAGTCTTAGCTCATAGAGAACAAAGTGTTAACTGCCGGCATAGTTAACCTGCCGGTTTGAAAGCCATGAAGTGTCACCTTCCTGGTGCTGTGAACACTTAACCTATTAGAAACAATGTTGGATATTAGAGTGTGATGAACAATTGCATATGTAAAATCTCTTCTTGGAGTGTAGTCAGAAAAACTCCTGCCATTTTTACCTCAGAGTGGTGATGGTAATATTTATTATCTAGAGTTGTGGTGGTGAGTTAATGAGTCCACAAATGCATCTTGACCATTGCTTGGCACTTAGTAGGCTACCCAAACTCAAAAGCTAGCATTATTACTGTCGGCACATGTGACGACCATTTTTTCTTTGGATCTGTTCTGGTACATACTTTGCTGTGCTGTTAATCCTCACCCAAGGATATTTTTCCCATTGATTTTTAGAGAAAGTGGAAGGGAGAGAGGAATAAGAAAAGAGAGAGAAACATTGATGTGAGAGAGATGCATGGACTGGTTGCCTCCCACATGTGCTTGACCAGGGTGGGGATGGAACCTGCAACCCAGGTACATGCCTTTGACCATTAGGGAGCTAGAGACCCTTTGGTGATTGGTGAGACACACCAGCCAGGGCTGTTGTGGTCCATACTTCTTAACAGACAGCTATATTCCCAGATGAATCAATCAGTGATTTATTCACTGACAAGAACATTGTATTTCCTTATTTCGTCCAAAAGTAGCAAAACATTTGTAATCTCAATGAACAGAAAAATCTTAGAAGTCCATATAACCTAGCTTTAACTTGAAAATGGCTAATAGATCAATCCAGCGTGCATTACATTCTTTATTGATATAAATGAGAATTTTAGGGGAAGGGAGCAGGGAAGCAAAAGATCTTTCATATTCAAATAAAAATACTCAACAGGTTTGAGGCATTCATCTTGAAAAGAAAAGCTTTTTACTTACTTTGAAGATAATAGCCTCATTTGTGGGTGAGAATTGCACTAATTATTGATCACTTACCATCCCTTTAATCACTACTCCAAAAATTGATTTTCAAATTAATTTACTTATAGCAAAATGGTTTGCCAAAAGGTGGATGCAAATTTCGAATCCCAAATAGGTAATTTTGCTTTTGCTTGTGAATACTATAACAGTCTGTACATTCCTTTCTAATTTTCTTAAGTTTTTGACCCTTAGGTAAATTCCTGAGTTGAACTGTAAAAAAAGATACTGGTTATCTAAGAAAACAGACACCTAAATTTTTAGTTGTTTCTGCTGAAAAAGAATTTGGAGGTAATCAGAGATTAAAAAATAATAAGTGCAGCTCTAGCTGGTTTGGCTCAGTGGATAGAGCATCAGCCTAAGGACTGAAGAGTGCCAGGTTCGATTCCAGTCAAAGGCACATGCCTGGGTTGCAGGCTCAATCCCAGTAGAGGGCATGCAGGAGACAGCTGATCAATGATTCTCTCTCATCATTGATGTTTCTCTTCTCCCTTCCTCTCTGAAATCAATAAAAATGTGTAAAAAATAAAAAAAAATAAGTGCAGAGGCCCCCCCCCTCCAGGTAATTAACCCATGGAATACTATGCAGCTGTGAAAAAAGATCTTACCCTTTGAGACAGCATGGAGGGACTTGGAGAGTATTATGCTAAGTGAAATTAGCCAGCGAAAGACAAGTATCACATGATCTCATTCAGATGTGGAGTCTAAAATAAACTGATGAAACAAAATAGACCCAGACACATAGAAGCATGGAACAGCCTGATGAATCTCAGAGGGAAAGCAAGGAAGGGTAGGTGGTAGATGGGTGGGAAGAGATTAACTAAAGAACTTGTATGCTTATATGCATAGCATGGACACAGACAATAGTGGGGTGAAGGCCTGAGGTGAGGGGTGGGTGCAAGCTAGGAGGGGTCACTAAGGGAAAAAAAGGAGCCATATGTAATACTTTCAACAATAAAGATTAAAAATAAAAGACTCATCATATGACAGGCAGTATGATTTGTGCAGATCACTCTAACTTTTCTTATAACTTACTGTACTGTTTTTTTTTTTTGCACCTTAGCTCTGACCAGGTTTTGGAAAATGAATTAGAGTTTTGTACTTTTTCTAGATTGTATAACAATTGTACAGTATGAATAGAATGAAATACACTCATGTAAAATAGACCCCTCCCCCAAGAATTTGGGAGGTAATCAGAGATTTTTAAAAATAAGTGCAGAGATTTTTTTTTTCAGGTCATGTATGCTGAGGCTTTAAGGTTGCTAATGTTGGCTAATGTCTTTCTCACCTCCTTTTAGGGTTTGTGGGCTTCTCCCTGCTGACCTGGCCTCCTTTGTCTCTCTGCCATTTTCTTCATTCAGCTCCTAATTATGCTGTAGCCCTTCAGATGCTACTAGAGTGGCCTGTGTGCTCTAACTCAGCATAGGAACTCCTGTGAATCTTTTGTAATTGAAATTTCCTGCTCACATTCACAGAAGCATGAACTACTAAAATACAAAAGACTGAAGATATCTGTTCTACATCTCCTTCCCCTCCACCCATTCCAATAGGTGAGAATTATTTAGGACAAGAATTCTCCCAAATTATCATATTCAAAACACAGAATTATTTATGTGTCACACTAGGGCAGCCAAAGATAGAAGGCCGAGGGCTCCAGCCATTGTAGGCCCTGCCTTGGCTGTCTTAATGGCTGAGTGGTCAATATTTTATCAATATTCTGGTACATCATCTTAGACACATCTGTTGGGAAGCACTGCTGTAGAGATGAAGTGACTAACAGAGTAAATAGTTGAGTGGGGCTCAGAACGCAGGTCTGTCTTTTAGCATATTTTTCTCTCATATGTATTTAGAGAAGAGCAATCTCTTTTTAGTTTCAGAAATCGGTGAACTCTGAGTATAATTGTCATCAGTAAGTCTTCTCTAAACCAAACAATATAATTGCAGCATGATTGCAAATTTATTCACACTACAGTTTGGGTGTGCAAAGGAAAGGTAGCTTTTCTCTTAAAACTTAATTGATCTTCCTCAGAAGGACGGGACCCGGAGCAGTGAGAACAAAACTAAAATTAGCTCAATATGATTTAAAATTTAATCTAATCTAATAACTTAGCATGTCTCCAGCTGTAGCTCAATTTACTTGAAAGAATTATTCAACCCTTCCTCCCTGTTTCCCTTGCTCGTTTGGAAGACGGCCTCAGGTTTTATGGAGGATGACATTATATCCCCGGTATTGGGGTTTGGCTGGAGAGAGCCCTGGCCTCTTGCCGGTCTTTGAATTTGCTCTGGCAATTTTCCTTTGAGGTGCCATGGACCTGGGCTGCTGAAGCGGCAGAGGCTTTAAGGTTGCTAATGTTGGCTAATGTCTTTCTCACCTCCTTTTAGGGTTTGTGGGCTTCTCCCTGCTGACCTGGCCTCCTTTGTCTCTCTGCCATTTTCTTCATTCAGCTCCTAATTATGCTGTAGCCCTTCAGATGCTACTAGAGTGGCCTGTGTGCTCTAACTCAGCATGCACCTCCCATGGGGGCGAGGGAGGCTAGGAAGGAAGATTGAACGTTTGCTTTGCCCTAACCATGCAGGTTGTTTCTCAACCATCTGTGGTCTTCTCTGTTGGCACAGAGCCCGACTCTCAGAGATGCTAATGGGAAGGGAAGCATCAGGCCCTCTACTCTTGGTGGGTATTTCAGTCTAACACCCCTCTACCTGCCCATCTCTCATCTCCTACACTCTGGCCAGAAGTGGTACAGGTTTCCTCTTCTCTCCTGGATATCCTTCTTACACCCCACATCCTCAAACTTGTTGGCCTGTATAGCGCAAGGGAAATTTAACTGTATGATATAGACACTCCATGATCTGAGACCCCCATGCATTTCTTCAATTTGGAAGTATTGAGACAACTTGGAGTTAGGGATTGGTGAGGATGAAAATACATTATATTACTGTCTTAAAAATGTTGATCTATTACATACTTATGAGTTTTATGTAAACAAAGTTAAAGATGTTTATAACAGAATCTCACTGCTTATTAATGGCTTATGTCACTTATCACTGAGAAAGAAATTTGGGACTAACTGAAAAAAATTCTTTTTGAGCAAATCTATTTTGACCCAAAATGCCCACATTATTAAATTTATTTGCCGGGTTCTCACAAAATTTCCTCACCATGGTTACTGAGAAAGAATTAATAATAGCATGTAGATGATTTTTCAGAAAAACATCAGCTCAATAGGCTTTCATTTATTCATTTCTTTCATTCTGGTCTTTGAAAATGTAGGTAAATTGGATTGAAGCAAAAACACTTGAAAAGATTCAGATTTAGTTTCCAATTAAGAGAAGCACTCTGATTGGCATAGCCAATAGCAGTGTTTAAACATCAGACTTGTGAAAACAAATTCTATCAACTTCCTGTGAATCAGGTATTGGTTGATTTTTCTTTCTTCCTTCCTTCCTTTCTTTGTTTCTTTTATTAGCTTGCAATCACATTTAAAAAAATATTTTTTTTATTGATTTTAAAAAGAAAGGGAGAGGGAGAGAAAGATAGAAACATCAGTGATGAGAGAGAAAAATTGATTGGCTGCCTTCTGCACACCCCCTACCTGGGATCAAGCCAGCAACCTGAGCATGTGTCCAGCAACCTGATCATGTGCCCCTGACCAGAATCAAACCAGAGACCCAGTCCACAAGCTTACACTCTGTCCACTGAGCAAAACTGGCTATGGTGTGACCATATTTATTAGAAAAACTAGAGGCTTGGTGCACGAAATTTGTGCACCAGGGGAGGGGGGTGTTTCTCAGCCAGGCCTGCACCCTCCACAATCTGGGACCCCTTGGAGATGTCTGAATGCCAGTTTAGGACATCCCTCTCACAATCCGGGACTGCTGGTTCCTAACCTTTTGCCTGCCTGCCTGCATAATTGCCCCTGATGGCTTCTGCCTGCCAGTCTGATCATCCCATAACCACTCCCCTGTCAGCCTGATTGATGCCTAACTGCTCCCCTGCCAGCCTGATCTTGCTCTCAACTGCCCTCCCCTGCAGGCCTGATTGCCTCCAACTGCCCTCCACTGCTGGCCTGTTAACCCACAACTGTCCTCCCATGCGGCCATCTTGTGGCAGTCCCTCCAGGGACACAACCTAGGCTTTTATTATAGGACTAGAGGCCTGATGCACAAAAATTTGTGCACTTGGGGTTGGGGGGTTCCTCAGCCCAGCCCATGCCCTCTCACAGTCTGGGACCCCTCAGGGGATGTCCACCTGCTGGCTTAGGCCTGCTCCCTGGGGGATTAGGCCCAAGCTGGCAGTCAGACATCCCTCTGGCAGCCTGGGAGACCTTAAAAAATGTCCACTTGCCAGTGGGGAGCAGGCTTAAGCTGTAGTCGGACATCCTTAGCACTGCTGAGGAGGCAGGAGAGGCTCCCACCACCACTACTGTATTGACAGCCATCAGCCTGGTTTGTGACTCAGCAGAGCTCCCCCTGTGGGAGTGCACTGATCACCAGGGGGCAGCTCCTACAATGAGCCCCTGCCCCTTGGTGGTTAGTGTGTATCATAGTGACCAGTCATTCCCGGTGGTTCTGCTGTTAGGGTCAATTTGCATATCACCCTTTTATTATATAGGATACAGGCCTGGTGCATGGGTGGGGGCTGGCTGGTTTGCCCTAAAGGGTGTCTCAGATCAGGGTGGGGGTCCTGCTAGGGTGCCTGGCCAGCCTGAGTGAGTGGTTGATGGCTGTTCGCAGGCTGGCCAAGCCCCCCAGTGGGAACCCTCACCCCATAAGGTTATGGCCTTCCTGGGTTAGGGGCTGATAGCTATTTGCAGGCTGGCCATGGCACTCAGCAACCCAAGCTCCTAGTGAGGCTGGCTGGAAGCAAGTATCTGGGATTTAATTTATCTTCTGTAATTGAAACTTTGTTGCCTTGAGTGGAGGCCACAGCAGGCCAGGGCAGGCCAGAAGCTTGGCTTCCTCCATCACAGGGGAAACCAAGCCTCCTGCTTGCTCCAGCTTCATGGCTGCCAGCCGCCATCTTAGTTGGGTTAATTTGCATATAGTCGCTCTGATTGGCTTGTGGGCATGGTTTGGGGCTTAGTGGAGGTGCGGTCAATTCGCATGTCTCCCTTTTATTACATTAGATAATATCCCTTGGAAGTTCCCTTCTTTTAATGTTGAAGGCTTGCTCCAGGGCACTCTTCTTTCTGCTTCCATCAAATTCCTCTCAACATGGCAGGAATAGAGCTTCTGCTCACAGGCTGAGGGATGACCAGTTCAGCCCTCTGCAGGAGCATGCAGCCAGCCTGGTGGACTGGAGCCGAACTGCTGGGGAAATGCAATGCCCGAACTCGTCAGCGGCTGAGCAGCCCTGGAGTGTGGAACTTGCACTTCATCTTTCCTTCACACACTTCTCTATGGGAGTACTGGGATCAACAGTCTCCTCCAGATCCCAACGTGCTGTCTCGGACGTGCAAGGTAGGTGACCGGCCGGACCCCAGCTATGTAGTCAGCATCAAACACATGAGCCTTCTGCCTGGCCTTGAGGGAGAGTTGCTGCTGAGCCAAGCCTGGGCCTCAGTTGGCTGCAGGTGGAAAGTATTTCTACCCGCGTCAGGAGCGGGAAGTGACCTCTGAGACCTCGGGGACTCGGCACCTCGGGGCTGCAGGAACAGTGCAGAGGCAGGGCTCCGAGGTCCCGACAGCCACAGGCACTGTCCTCAGGGTCTTGTTTCCACAATGTGAACTGATCACTGTGGATCATGGGCTTTTTTCGGACATTGCCAGGAAACAGCAGGACGTAGCAGCACGCGGTTCACCGCTGGCTCCCGCAGCTGCAGGGGAAGCAGCTCGTTCTGCGGGCAGCGCCTGCCACACAACTGAGCCCTCCGCTTGCAGAAGCGCCTGCTCCAAGCCACAGGGCTGGAGTTACCCCTGCATCGTCACCATTCCAATGTCTTTCCTGCAAATCCGCTCTCTTCCTTCTCGCCTGCCCTTGGCACATCCTCACCTTCCTCAACCAGCAGCTCCTGCAGGTCGCGGTCAGCATTGGGCAACGGGTGTCTCTAGAACGTGAAGGGACTGGCTTCCGGGGTCCTCAGGGCCGCCGGCGGGTGGTCAAGCTCTGCTGTTTCTTGTGGGGGGTTAGGCTGGGAGGGCCGATGGGAACCGACTCTCCTCTAGGAGTCTCGGGCGCTGAGCCTGGTCTGGTTCTTGTTTCAAGTGTGACACTGCCAAAACGCGGCTTCCACTGGAGGGTAAGGGCAGTGCCGGGCTATCTGTGGCGGAGAGGCTGGGAGAGTCCCTAGTTGTCTTTGAAAACTCAGTCACCAGCCACGTGGGGCAAGATGGGGAGGCGCCTGCACGCGTCCGCAGGTGCTCCCCGCATGCCATCTTGGCCAAACTAGTTCGGAGCCACCCTCACACCCCATTGGTGGTCCCCGGGAGCCTGGAAGAGCAGCCGTAACTTAGAGGCGCCTTCTGGCCGCTGGTGGCATCTCCTGGCTCAGGCTACCCACCTGCTGCACCGCAGCCCACGCTGAGGCTGTGGGCGGGGTCAAACCTTGGTGGCGGGATTCTTGGAGGAGGATATTGGGGGGATAAATGGTGATGCAGGGAGACTCGACTTGGGTTGGTGAACACGCAATACAGTGTACAGATGACGTGTGGTGGAATTGTGCACCTGAAGCTTGTATAATGTTGTTAATCAGTATCACTCCCATAAATTTAATGAAAAGGAAATAAAAGGTAAAACCTGTATATATTCTCATTGTTAAAAATCGGTCAATACAGATGACCTAATTTAATAATTACAAGCCTATACGATAGGTACTATTTTACAGTCAAGGGACAGCTTCTCAAGACAACTAAGTACAGCTATCATGGCTGCTAAGTGGTGTGACAACACTAATACACTTCGATATTTTTTCTTAAGTGAAATCTCTTAATAATCGGTAGTATTAAATACAACAAATAGTTACTGATAACAGCTAATACCAAATAGCATAAGAGAAACTATTAGAAGCTATTTCTTTTGTTAAAATTGTTTTTTTTAAATAATTCTTTCAGTTAGTTGAGTCTAATGCCAGTTTCTTAAATCTAATCAACCAAGGTTGAGCAAAAGCATATTGATGATTATGGTGTTTCAAATACATTCAGAAATAATCTTTTAGTCCAAAACCAGCAAAGTTTTTGTGTTAAGGGTTAGATAGTCTATATTTTAGACTTTGTGGGCCACACAGTCCCTGTTGGAGTTAGGAAAACTGGAGTGAGACAAATTTGGTCTGCTGACTGTAGTTGCCAACCTGTTTTAGACCTCCATCTCTCATTAAATACCTCCATGATGTCAACAACTTTCCATTTCACTGATATACTGAAGTTCAGAGGGCTTACGTGACTTGGGCAAAGTCACATCACTAGAGAGTATCAGAGTTTTAAAACTAGAAATTTTGCAGAAATAAAAAACCAACAACTCCCAATACAGAAAACTCCAGGACCAGATGGCCTCACTGGAGGACTCTACAAACATTTAAAATAGAATTAGCACCATCCTCCTCAAACTTTTCCAATATATCAAGGAGGAGGGAATACATTCAAACTCATTCCATGAAGCCAGCATTACTTTGATACCAAAACCAGATAAAGATACCAGAATAAAAGCATAGACCAATATATCATTTATAGATGCAAAAATTCTCAGGAAAATATTAACAAACCAAATTGAAGAACATATTAAAAGGATTATGCACCATGACCAAGTCTGATTTATCCCTGGGATGCAAGGATGGTTCAATATATGAAGATCAATAAATGTAATACATCAATCACATCAATAAAATGAAAGATAAAAATCACATGATTGCCTAGCTGGTGTGGCTCAGTGACCTATGAACCAAGAGGTCATGGTTCAATTCCTGGTCAGAGCATGTACCCGGGTTACTGGCTTGATCCCCAGTGCGGGCCATGTAATAGGCAGCCTATCAATAATTCTCTCTCATCATTCATGTTTCAATCTCTCTCTCCTTCTACCTTTCTCTCTGAAATCAATAAAAATATATTTAAAAAATCACATGATTATCTCAACAGATTCAGAAAAAGTATTTGACAAAATACAACATCCTTTCATGATAAAAACCCTTAATAGTTTGGGTATAGAGGGAACATACCTAACATAATAAAGTCCATATACAAATGCAGCACTAACCTTACTTGATGGAGAAAAATTGAATGTGTTTCCTCTAAGATTAGGAACAGGACAGAATACCTACTCTCACTACTCTTATTCATTACAGTACTGGATGTGTTAGCTAGAGCAAATAGGCAATACAGAGAGAAAAAAAGGTATCCAAATCAGAGAGGAAAAAGTGCTATTTGCTGATGATATGCTCTCATATAGAGAAAATCCTAAAGAGTCAGTCAAAAACTGTTGAGATTAATCAATTGTTTTAGTAGAGTGGCAGGATACAAAATCAACATATGAAGCTCAAATGCATTCCTTTACAGTAATGATGAAGCATCTGAAAAAGAAATACAAAAAACTATCCCATTCACAATAGCATCAAAAACAGTAAAATGCTTAGGAATAAATTTATCCAAGAAAGTGAAAGATCTATACAATGAAAACTAAGATTTTGCTGAAACAAATTGAAAAAGACACAAATGGAGAGACACCCCATGTTCATGAATCAGAAGAATTAATTTTGTTAAAATGGCCATTCTACCCAAAGCCATCCATAGGTTCAACACAATCCCAGGCATTCTTCACTGAAATAGAAGAAACAATCCAAAATTTGTGAGTAGGACCACAAAAGACCACAAATAAGCAATCCTGAGAGAAAAGGACAAAGCCGAAGGTATCACACTTCTGGATATACTACAAAGCCATGGTAATAGGCATAGTATGATACTGGCACAAAAATAGATAGATGCCAATGGATCAGATTAGAAATTCAAGAATTAAATCTCAGTGTATAGGGCCAATTAATATTTCACAAGGGAGCCAAGAATACCCAACGAGGGAAGGATAGTCTATTAAACAAATGGTGCGAGGAAAACTGGAAAAACACATGCAGAACAACAAAATTAAACCCTATCTCATGAAAATAATTCAAAGTGAATAAAGACTTAAACATGAGATCTGATTCCATATAACTCCTAGAAAAAATATAGGGAAGAAGCCCATCAATATTGGTTTTAGCAGTGATTTTAGAACATGATGCCAAAAGTACAAACAACAAAAGCAGAAATCAATAAATGGGATTATATCAAATGTAAAAGCTTTGGCACAGCAATATAAACATTTAACAAAATGAAAAGACAACCTACAGAATGATAGAAAGTTATTGCAAGCCATATGTTGGGTAAGGGTTAATATCTAAAATATATAAAGAACTCAGCCAATTTAATAACAAAAAAATCCAAACAATTAAATTAAGAAATGGACAGAACTAAATAGACATTTTTCCAAAAAGGACATCAAAATGGCTAAAAGATACATGAAAAGATGCTCAATATCACTAATTATCAAGGAAATGCAAATCAAAACCACAATGAGATGTCAGCTCAGACCTATTTGAATGGCTGTCATCAAGAAGATAAGAGAACAGGTGTTGGTGAAGATATGGTAAAAGAAAAACCTTATACATAGTTGGTGAGAATGTAAATTGGTCCAACAACTACAGAAAACAATATGGAAGTTCCTCAAAAAACCCTATATAATAAAAGCCTAATATGCAAAACAACCAAACAGCGGAATGATGGGTGGAACGACTGGTTGCTATGATGTGCACTGACTACCAGGGGGTAGATGCTCAATGCAGGAGCTGCCCTCAGCCCTCAGGCCCCAAGCCAGCCAAAGCAGATGCCAGCAGGAGCCCCCCAATCACCCTGCTGGTTGTCCCACAGATCGGCCCCAATCACCAGCCAGGCCTAGGGATCCTACTATTGCACGAATTTCATGCATCGGGCCTCTAGTTAAAATATATCTACCATATGATTCAGCCATTCCACTTCTGGGTATATACTCAAAGGAAATGGAAATAGAAGTTCCATGAAATTCATGTACTCTCATGTTTATTGCAACATTATTAACAATAGCCAAGACATGGAAGCAACCCAAATGTCCTTCAATGGACAAATGGATACAAAAATATATGTGGTACATACACACAATGAAATACTATTCAGTCATGAGCAAGAAGGCTGCCCTTCCATTTATGATAAAAGGATGAATGTTGAGGACCTTATGCTAAGGGAAATAAGTCAGACAGAGAAAGACAAGCACTGTATGATATCACTTATCTGTGGAAATAAAAAAAAAGTTAACCCTGTAAAAAACCAGCAAATAAAATAATGGTTACCAGGAGATGGGGGTGGGGGATAAGAGTGATGGCATTTAAAGGTACAAACTGGTAACAAGTAGTAAATGAGCCATGGAGATCTAATGTACAGTATAATGAATATAGACAATAATACTGTGCCATATGTAATGTGATAAACATTGCTGCATTGGCAATCATATTACAATATGTAAATGTGTCAAAGTAATATACTGTACACCTTAGATTAACACAATGTTACATGTCAAATTAATTTAATTTTAAAAATCCTGGAGATTTTGACTCTTATTCCAGTGCTTTTGACTGTGTATATAAAATAATTAATATGTAGTAATGCCTGTTGTTGTGTATGCCTTTAAATCAGTACAGAGTTATCATGTGTTGATTTTGTAACTTACCATGTAGGGAAAGAATTTTATGTACATACTCTATATTAACAATGGCAGCATGATCATTCATTAGAATTTTAGATTTCCTTGGTTTTCTGGTTATCTGGAATATACATCTAAACATATAATCTTGAGATTGGGACTGCCCATGTTTCCAAAAAGTAACTGCCTCAATTATTCAACATCAGCCAGGACTTATTATCTGAGGCCTGTCCTGCATTTGCTGCATCATTTTCTAGGCAATGGAAGCTTTATCTTGAAATTAAATGGATATGAACAGATATTATAATGCTAAAAACATTCCAGGGAAGTGATTATGATTTACTAAGAATGGGTAAGACAATGAACAGAGGCAGAAAAGGTGGCATCTTTAATTATGTGTGACTAGAAGTACTGTGAATCAACTAGAAGTTTTTCAGGGTTGGTAAAAATTACTATAGATGATTAATGAGAATGACAACATGTTAGTACTGGAAGGAAATGGGGGATGAGATCACATTTAACTCCTGCCCATGAGGGTGAGGTGACCTGCCCTGGGTCCCCACTACAGGGCCAAATCAACAGGGCAGGATTTAAGTATAAGCTCAGTTACTGAAGATTGCTGCATGTCAGAAACCCGCATAAAAAGAGAAGTTTCCTGTATTGCTTTAAACCTGATATCTCACTTTCAAATTTGAAAAAGATAATTTGATAACATTTTTAATTAGTCAGATCTGGGTTTCTTATTAAGAAAACAGTGTCCATGTCATTAGGCAGCAAGTACTATCTTCCTGAGGCATCCATTTTTCTGTGTGTGGGAAATGAACTGTAAACTTTATCCAGATGACTATTTTCCAAAGGAAAACAATAAATGCATGCATAATACCACAAACTTTATAAAGCACTCATCAAGAGCATTGCATATAATCTCATTTTTGAGGAAGGAATTATGTTGATTGATTAAATGATTCATTGTTCTCTCCCCACTACTCCTTATTCTCGTGAAAGGTTTTAAGAAGGCTGATGTTATTAAGTTTTTGTTTTAAAGCTGAGGAGTTTGAAGATAAGAGATGAAAATTTCCCAAGTCCACAAGGCTGGTACATGATCAAGCCAGTTTTCATATCCAGGTTTTCTACCTTCTGAGCTTCTTTTATTTTTTGAATATTCCAAGATCTTTATTATCCCTAAAGAAAACAACTATAAATGGAAGCTCTCTTTATTTCCTGTTACATTATTAACTGAGGTTTTGACTACTCTAGTTCCTTGAATAGCATGTATTTCATTGTACCCATTTACAAACATTACACTTCAGGAAACACATCCTAATATCCCCAGAGAGCCATATGAATATCTCACGAGTTCATTAATCCCTTTGCTATTATTAAACATCAGATGAATTCATTATCGTGAGGCACATAGGGGTCTTTGCCAATTTAATCAAAACAAGACAGACAATAATATGGTGGTTACCAGGGGAGAAGCAGGGTGAGGGGGAGATAGAAAAGGAGATAAAATATATGGTGATGGAAGGAGATTTGACTTCAGGTAGTAAAAACAATGCAATATACAGATGATATATCATAGAATTGTATATTTGAAAACTATATAATTTTATTAAGCAACTAGAGGCCCAGTGCATGAAATTTGTGCGTGGGGGGGGGGATGTCCCTCAGCCTGCCCTGCACCCTCTCCAATCTGGGACCACTTGGGGGATGTCCAACTGCCGGTTTAGGATCAGACCTAAACTGGCAGTCAGACATCCCTCTTACAATCCAGGACTGCTGGCTCCTAAC
This sequence comes from Murina feae, assembly GCA_004026665.1. Lineage (NCBI taxonomy): Eukaryota > Metazoa > Chordata > Mammalia > Chiroptera > Vespertilionidae > Murina > Murina feae. Next base: position 14,746 of record PVJC01041830.1, read on the forward strand.
CACTTGCCTTGCTGCCTGCCAGCCTAATTGCCCCCTAACTGCTCCCCTGCCGGCCTGATTGATGCCTAACTGCTCTCCTGCCAGTCTGGTTGCCCCCAACTGCCCTCCCCTGCTGGCCTGTTCACTCCCAACCACCCTTCCCTGCCGGCCATCTTGTGGTGGCCATCTTGTGATAACATGAGGGTGGCCATTTTGTAGCAGCCATCTTGTGATGCCATTGCATGTGGCGTCACCTAGGCTTTTATTATATAGGATGTCACCCTAATAAATTTGATTAAAAAAGAAAGCAACATAGAGAGATATAGTAAATAAAATTTAACATATATATACATATATCTAAACTAATAAAAGCGAAATATTAAAATTAACCGTTTCTCCGAGACAGGGTAAGCCACGCCCACCAGCCAATCAGAGCGGCTGTATGCAAATTAGCCCAGCCAA
>PVJC01041831.1:0-15187 GCA_004026665.1 Murina feae
AAAAAAAAAAAAAGAAATATGCCAAAGAATAAAATACTATACATATTTTTTATTTATTATATTTGTAAATTGTACTTATGTTGAAATTTTAAAAAATATATTACAATACTATTTTTGTGTTCTATGAAAATTTTTGTTGCTCCATATAGAACAAATTTTTAATCAAGAACTCCCCCCAACCCCAGGTCGGAATATGGGAGGATGGGGGAAGGTTGGGGGGGGAAGAGACATATGTACTACGCTTTGTAATACTTTAAGTAATAATAATTAAAAAAAAGAACCTCCCCCTCCCCCCAGTCAATGGTGTCCCGCTTTACCAATGTTAAAATCTGGTCACCTTATCTAATATACTAACATACACATACTGAGAGTCCCAGAAAGAAAAAGAAAGAAATAACAATAAAGTAATAACAAGGAAAAAACTTTTCTACCAACAATGATGGTCATTTTAAAAATTGCTCTCTAATGCATGGTAACTTAACACTTTGTAATCAGGCATTTTCCCGCCAAATCGCGTCATAACGCGGGGCTTGTTTGACATTTTCTCGCCAAAATTAGACTTTCTGTAAAATATTCATATCTTTCTATCTATTTGATATTTTTCTATGAAACTTTCAGTGTTTTAGTTTAAAAAGAGGTCTCTATTTATTTACTTTGCAAAATATGTGTTATTGTATTTTTTATGTACACAAAATTACTACATTCTAGGTAAACATAAAAAAACACTCTTTCACAATCAAAATAATTTTATTTATACAAAATTACAATATTTTTTCGAAATTTTCAACAGATCTTATAAAAAAAAAACTGTAACCTAATAGTGCTTCACTGTCTGGTAGCGTTCGAAACACTTTCCTTTGTGCAGGGGTACATTACAAAACTTGCACATGTACCGCGTTTCACTGCATAGTTTATGAGCGGCACACACACGACAACGACGTAAAACATTTTTATTTTTGCCGGTTCCAATGTATATTTCCTCATGTCCATTGACAGTCTCCCTGGTGGATCCGATTCTACTCATTTCCCGCAAAAAATGTGTTAAGTAATGTTACCTTTTCAGAATTACCTTGATAATAAATCAAATACATTAGTCTTGTTTTACATTTAAATTTTTAAAAATTATATAAAACAATCTAATCTAATAAAAGCGTAATATTGAAATTGACCGTTTCTTAGGGATGCCTAAGCCACGCCCACCAGCCAATCAGAGCGACTGCATGCAAATTAACCCAGTCAAGATAGAAGCCGGCAGTCACGGAGCTGCTAGAGTAAACAGGCAGCTTCCATTGCAACAGGAGTAAAACTGTTTGCCAGCTGGGCTTCTCCCGGTTCCAGGCAACAACATATTTGCAACATTGTCTCAATTATAGAAGCCTCGGAACATGGAGGAAACTGCCTGCCTAGAGTCTACTAAGGCAACATTCTTTCAATTATAGAAGCCATGAGCTGAAACAAACAGGAGGCTTTGTTACCTGCCTAGGCCTTGGCTTAAAGGAACAGTATCAATTATAGAAGATAAACCCCAGAAACCTGCTTCCGGACAGCCTTGCTGGGATATTGGGTCAATGGGAGCTGTGGGCAGCCTGAAAGCCTGAAAACAGCCCTCAGTCCATCACCCATGCTGGCCACCACACCCCAATGGGGTGAGGGACCCCACTGGGGGGCTTGGCCAGAGTAAAAGAACCCAACTGGTATGCTCAGTGGTTGAGTGTCAACCTATGAACCAGCAGGCTACAGTTTTATTCCCATTCAGGGCACATGCCCAGGTGGAGGGCTCCATCCTCAGTTCAAGAGGCAGCCAATCAATGATTCTTTCTCATCACTGACGTTTATATATATCTCTCTCCTGCTCCCTTCCTCTCTGATATCAATAAAAAATATATTTTAAACAAAATACAGTAAAATAAAAATGGAACACAGTAGAGAATACAGATTATAGAGCCATTTGGGAGATAAAATAAATGAGAATTCTCCCTCAAGGAACACGTAGTCTAGAAGAAGAATCTAAAGCAGGCATCCTCAAACTAAGGCCCACGGGCCACATGCCAGGTGTTTTTGCCGCTGCTGCCTGTCCTGCTTAAAATAAGATATGTGCAGTGTGCATAGAATTTGTTCATAGTTTTTTTTTAACTATAGTCTGGCCCTCCAACGGTCTGAGGGACAGTGAACTGGCCCCCTGTTTAAAAAGTTTGAGGACCCCTGATAAAGAATGAACAAAAAAAGAATTCTGTATTGTACCCAATGACTGAAACATAGAATAGGGGAAGGAAAGTGGCAAAAGATGAGGCTAAGACTAGATCATGAAAGCTAAGGATTGACCTTTGTTCCTAAGATGTTAGTCATGTAAGGAATTTTGAGAAAATAAGTGGCATGATTTAGAGCAGTGGTTCTCAACCTTCTGGCCCTTTAATACAGTTCCTCATGTTGTGGTGACCCCCAACCATAAAATTATTTTTGTTGCTACTTCCTAACTGTAATTTTGCTACTGTTATGAATCATAATGTAAATATCTGATATGCAGGATGGTCTTAGGCGACCCCTGTGAAAGGGTCGTTTGACCGCCAAAGGGGTCATGACCCACAGGTTGAGAACCACTGATTTAGAGCAAAGAAGTGACTGTGAGTCATCAGTGGGCTGCAAATCAAAACAACAATACCACTTCACACCCACAAAGATAGATGGCAATAGTAAAACAAACAAGTGTTGTGAAGATGGGGAGAAACTGGAAACCTCATACATTGTTGGTGGGAATGTAATATGTGCACCTTGCTTGGAAAACAGTGTGATAATTCCTCAAAACATTAAACATGAGTTAGCAATTCCACTCCTAGTTACATACTCAAATGGCACAACTACTTTGTAGAACTGTTTGACAGTATCTTATAAAATTAAACAGGCATCTACCCTATGACACCTCAATTCAACTTCTATTTCTCAAGAGAAGTGAAAACTTATGACCACATAATTGTACAGGAATGTTCATAGCACCTTATTTATAACAGTCCAAAAATGTAAACTATTTAAATTTCAATCAATTGGAGGACAGATAAACAAAATGTGGTATATTTATACAACAGAATAATACTCAGCAATAAAAACAAACTGATACGTACAGCAACATGGATGAACCTAAAAATCATTACCTTGATAGAAAGAAGACAGTTACACACACACACACACACACACACATAAATACCAGATTATAAGATTCTATTTATATACAGCTAAATAACAGGCAAAACTAATCTGTCATAGTTAGAAAACAGAAAAGTGGTTTCCAAAGCAGAGTAGGAAAGGGGCACAAAAGAACACTCAGTGATGAACATAATCTTGGTGGTTATGCAGGTTTATAACATTATCAAAACTAAACAAAATGAATAATGTGCATTTTACTGCATATAAATCTATCCTAATTTAAAAAGAAATAATCTATAATCTATAATAATAAAAGCATAATATGCTAATTAGACTGGACAGCCGAACGACCTTCTGGACATCCTTCTGGACAAAGCCGCTGTGGTGGAGCTGAGGCAGAGGCAGTTAGGGGTAATCAGGCAGGCAAGCAAATGGTTAGGGGTGATTAGGCAGGCAGGTGAATGGTTAGGGGCCATCAGGCAGGCAGGCAGAGGGGTTAGGGGCAATCAGTCAGGCAGGTGAGCAGTTAGGGGCGACCAGGCAGGTAGGCCGAGTGGTTAGGTATGATTGGGCAGGCAGAGTGGTTAGGGGCAATCAGGCAGGCAGGTGAGCAGTTAGGGGTGATCAGGCAGACAGGCAGAGGCGGTTGGGGCAATCAGGAAGGCAAGCAAGTGGTTAAGGGTGATAAGGCAGGCAGGCAGAGTGGTTGGGGTGATCAGGCAGGCAGGTGAGTGGTTAGGGGTGATCAGGCAGGCAGGCAGGAGGCAAGCAGTTAGGAGCCAGCAGTCCCAGACTGCAAGAGGGAGTCCTGCGGGATCAGGCCTAAACTGACAGTCGGACATCCCCCAAGGAGTTCCAGATTGCAAGAGGGTCCTGGCTGGGCTGAAGGAATCCCCCCATGAATGAATTTTGGACACCAGGCCTCTAGTAACATATTAAAAAATAAAAAGTTGTACTAATATATTCATGGATGAAGTGATACAGTATCTGGGACAGGTTTTAAATACTCCAGAATAAAAAACTGGGAGTCAGGTAAAAGAAAACTGGCATACGCTGATAAATGCTAAACCTAAATGATATGTACACCAGGTTTATATTATTCTCTTTAGTTTTGTATATGTTTAAAAATTCACATAATGAAAAGTTAAAAATTATTAATTCATAAATAAATAACTATTTCTTACTGTAGTTCTGTGGCACAAATTCTGGGCTCTTAGGAGTTTTCAACTTGTAGGATACATCTCCAATACTAACTGTGTCACCTAAAGAGAATAAAGAAACACAAGCATTACAAGAGACAAGTGAGAAAATCATACCCTATGCCTTCCCCAACAACGATTTTCCTGACCTACGGAGAGGGATATTACAAAATGTACCACACATCAGTCTCTGCCAAGCACATAAACACTATACTCTAAATCAGCAGTTGCCAGCCAATGGTCCACAGACCACTGATGGTCTGTGAGGTCTGAAAGGTTGGCAACCGTTACTCTAAACTTCTTTCCAAAGTACAAGCTCTGGAAAGAAGTGAACCATCAGTGAAATTCACATTTTAAATGCTACATTAGCAAAATAGGTGAAGTACAATAAAACATGCGTATTAACCAGCTTTATTTTCTCATTAATAATAATACTAATAGAATCAATAAAAACACAGAAGAAAGTATTTTGTTTAGGATCATCCAAAGCATCCACAGGGGTTAAGGCATATCTGCATCCTTTTTAGGTTCTTATTTTCACTACATACAACTTCAAGTTTGGTAGCAACATAACCCCAAAATTCAATATTTTTAGGTGCATAAAATGAACAAAAGCCCAGTGGCATATATGCTAAGAATTCTACATGAAACAAAACAGAGCAAAAGTTCTCAGTAACTTCTACATGGTTCTAATTTTTTCTTAATAACATTAATTTCTGGCTGATCTTCTAAAGTGCCGGGCTAAATTGAACAATCTCTGCTTTGTTCTCTCCAAAATAGGCATACTGATACCATCTGCACCTAGAACTTCATTTGGAAAGGACTCAAAGACTCAGTAAAAGAAGCTGTGACACATCTTTTCACACTGCCAGTTTTCGAGCAAGTAAGATGTCCTGGAGACCAAGACCTTAAATCGTGGTATAATAACAACAGTCAATACTTGTTAAATGATTACTATCTTCTAAGTACTTCACACATTCCCAAAATAATCCCATGAGACAGATTTTACAAATAAAGATTTTTGTAAATCTGTGGGGGGGGGGAATAGTTTTAGTAGATGAATAAATGTATTATAGGTATGTGGTAAATTGACAGAAATGTAGAAACATTGTGCAAAACCCAAGTATACTTTCTGATACAGAAGATGTGTATTTAGAGTTCACTTGTACAAATCAAAAGAATTTTCCTCTGAACTAGCCTAATTAGCTAACAGAGGACTTTTTGAGTACTGGCTTATTTGGTAAACATTATGATAGATGCATTATTTATTTATTTAAGATAGAGAGTGGAAGGGAGAGGAAGAGACAGAGAGAAACACTGATATGAGAGACACATCAATTGGTTGTCTCCTATACATGTCCCAACCAGGATCGAGCCTACAACTAACAAACATGCCCTTGACCAGAATCGAACCCAGGACACTTCAGCCTGTGGGCAGATGCTCTAGCCACTGAGTCAAACTGACTAGGGCTATAGATATATTATTTATGTTATTTCATTTAATCTTGACTCTAAATAACCATGATTTCTGTGGTCTCCTTCATATAACTACTGTAACAGAAAGGCCATCTCAAAGTAGCTTAGTAAAAGGTTCTGTTACAGCAATTATATGAAATAACTCACAGAACCATGGCCACTGAAGAGAACTAGGCTCAGAAACTAGTCCAAAGCACAGCAGGAAGGCAACAGGAAACACAGTCAAAGTCACTCCCCAGGAGAAACACACTGAGATACTGCCCCTGGCAACACTAAATCCACCATGGGACATCAGGAGCAGAGGACAACTTTTTCCCATTTTAGTTTGATATTTTTCAAACCTGTAAAAAAAGTTGTAAAAACACTATCCTAAGTTGCAGAAATTATGTTTCTTCTTTAGTCTAAAGTCTTCAGAAGCATCCTACCTATAAACAGGGAATATGCTAATTGACTGTCACAACTTCACAAGATGGCAGCACCCAGTCCCCGCAGCATCCAGCCTCATCCAGCCTCAGTCCCCCAGTCACCTCAGCCCTGCCTCATCCAGCTGGAGTCCCCAGTCCCCTCAGCCCCACAGGGGAAGGCAGTTGAGGGCGATGGGCTGGCAGGGGAGGTAAGTTGGAAGTGATCGGGCTGGCAGGGGAGGGCAGTTGGGGACGATCATGCCAGCAGGGCAGTTAGGCATCAATCAGGCGGACAGGGGAGCAGTTAGGAGTTATCAGGCTGGCAGGCAGAGTGATTAGGGGCAATCAGGAAGGCAGGCAGGTGAGTGGTTAGGAGCCAGCCATCCTGGATTGTGAGAGGGATATCCAACTGCCAGCTGACATCCAGCAGTTGGACATCCCCTGAGGGGTCCCAGATTGGAGAGGGTACACACTGGGCTGAGGGACAAGCCCCACACCCATGCACAAATTTCATGCACCAACCTATAGTCTTCTTATAATAAGAACACTGCCATAAGCGAACTGCTCCTGCAGCCTCTGTGTAATGCCCTCATGATTCAGTCTTGGGTAGGGGCATTTTTTTTTAATATATATTTTATTGATTTTTTACAGAGAGGAAGGGAGAGGGATAGAGAGTTAGAAACATTGATGAGAGAAAAACATTGATCAGATGCCTCCTGCACACCTCCCACTGGGGATGTGCCCGCAACCAAGGTACATGCCCTTGACCGGAATCGAACCTGGGACCCTTCAGTCTGCAGGCCAACACTCTACCCACTGAGCCAAACCAGTTAGGGCAGGTAGGGGCATTTAATTAGCCAAACCTAACTTACTGTCCACAGCCTTGCTGCCAAGGGGCAGGTCCCTGTGATATCTAGAGTGGACTCAGGGCCCTGTTTCCTGTCAAAACTCACAATAGGAGATTCTCCTCACTCTCCATCTCCTTTCCCTCTCCTCCTTGCTCCCTCATCTCCTCTGTGTTCCTCCTACCTCACTCTGACTTCTCAACTCATCTTTGCTTTCTCTTCCTCTTCTCAATTTCTTAACATTGGGTGCAGAGGCCCAAATCTAGCCTCTTTTCTATTTTATCTATAACCTCTCCTTGATGTGTTCACCCAGTCTTCCGCTTTTAAGTGCAATTAATATATATTGCTGATTCCAAGTTTATATCTCCAACCCAGACCACAGAACTCCAAACATCCATACCAATAAACATTGAGATGCCTAATAGTCAACTTAAACTTAACATTCAAAACTGAACTTCTGGCTAGCCAGCCTGCATGGCTCACTGGCTGAGCATCGACCTATGGACCAGGAGCTCATGGTTTGTTTCCAATCAGGGCACATACCCAGGTTGTGGGCCCAATCCCCAATGGGATCTATGCAGGAGGCAATCAATCAATGATTCTCTTTCATCACTGATATTTCTACCTCTCTCTCCCCCTCTCCCTTACTCTTCTGAAAATAAAACAAAAAAATGAACTTCTGATCTTCCCACAAAATGTGCTCCCTCCACACAGTATACCACAGTTCTGCTGATGGCAATTTAATCCTTCCAGTTACTCAAACCAGAAATCTTGAAGCCATTCTTTCTGGTTTTGTTTATTTGTTAATCCTCATGGAGAGGCGGGGAGGAGAACAGTGATGTTAAAGACACATCGACTGGTTGCCTTCCTCATGAAAGGATAGACCCTGCAACCCAGGTATGAGCCCTGACCTAAAATTGAATTTGTAACCCTTCAGTGGCCTGGCCGATGCTCTAACAACTGAACCACACTGGCAAGGGTCTTGCAGCCATTCTTAGCTTTTCTCTCTCATGCTCAGAAAATCCCATTAAATCAGTATTACCCACTTTTGACCACATCCTCTACCACCACAATGCTGACATGAGTTAGAGGTTTACTAGTTAAATCATTTTCTCATTTAAACAGCATTGTCTCTCACCTCCTCACAGATCTCCTGTTTCAACCCTTGCACCCTACAGTTTATTATCAACAGAGTAGCCACAGTGATCATAATAAAAGAGGAATTGAGTAACCCTCCAGTCTTTGCAATAGCCTATAAGGCTATTCTGATGAGGCTCCCCCATTTCCTCTCTGACCTCATTTCCTACTAGTGTCCTCCTCATTTAGTCTACTCCAGCCTCACTATTCCTTCAACATGTAAGACACATATTCATTTCAGGCTTTTGAACTGGATTTTCCCACTGACTGAAATGCTTATCCTAAAACATATTCATTTATCAATCAGGGTCCTAGCAAGAAACAGATGGTACATTCAAACTGAGAAACTGAGGACAGCATAATAAAGGAACCATGTATGCAGGTCTTGGCAGAGCTCAGGAAAACCAATAAGAATGGGACTGGCAGTAACAGAAAGCCACTACCTTCCTAAGGCGCAGGGAAAGAGCAAGCAGAGGAGGTATATTTAGAAATTTCCTAAAAGGAGCTATGACTTTGTGAAGGAACACAGCAAACCTATGGTGGTGACCTAGCCAAGAGGGCGCTGAGGAATAAGCATGAACCAGAAACTGGCAGAAGTAAAAGTAGAAATTGACAAATCCACATCATTTGGATTAATATATTAATACTAGAGGCCTGGTGCATAAATTCATGCACCAATGGGGTCCCTCAGCCTGGCCTGTGGGATAGGGCCAAAACTGACATCTCCAACAATCACCAGTGCACAAATGGGACTAGGGAGGGATGCAGGAGGTTGGACAGTCAGGGAGGGGTCATGGGAGGGCTCCAGGCATGTCCAGCTGGTCTCACTTGTCCTGATCGGCTGGACCCCAACAGCAAGCTAACCTACCAGTTGGAACATCTGCCCCTGGTGCTCATTATAGCAACTGGTCGACCAGTCAACTGTCCGCAACTGGTGATCTGCGCACATCATAGTGAGAGGCTGAGCAGCCTTAGCTTATCATTAGCATATTACACTTTGATTGAATGGATGACTGGACACTTAGCATATTAGGCTTTTATTATATAGGATATTTCTCTTAGTGCTGACAGAAGAGTGAGGCCTGGGGAAAACAGAAGTATAGGGAAGTAAAGACAATCACTTCTTAACCTTTTGGCTAAGTTTAAGAATAGAAGTAAGGATAGAGAGGATATGAAAACACTATTAGCCACTCAACCTAAATGACCTTTTATAAAACTCCGTACTCAACAAGAGCAGAATACATATTCTCTTTAATTGTTCATGGAACAATCACCAAAACAGATTATAGGCTGGACCATAAAGCAAGAATTATTAAATTCCAAAGGACTAAAATCATACAAAGTATGTTCATTGAACAAAATGGAATCAGTAACAGAAAGATCTGGAAACAACTAGAAAGTCTCTAAACATTCAGATATCAAGCAATAGGCTTCTTTAAAAATCCAGAAAAGAGCACTGGCTGGTGTTTCTCAGTAGTGAGAGCATCAACCCACTCACCAAAGGGTCGTAGATTCAATTCCCAGTAAAGGGCATGTACCATTGAAGGTTCGATCCCTGGTCCAGGTCCTAGTGCATGTGAGAGGCAACTAATGGAGGTGTGTCTCTCTTATTGATTTTTTTTCTCTCTCCTCCTCCTCCGTCCCTCCCTTCCAATCTCTCTAAAAATCAATAGAAAAATATCCTTAGGTGAGAATTAACTAAAAAAAAAAAATCCAAAGAAGAAATCAGAGTGGAAATTGGACTCATTGAGAAGTAGGGCAGCCCAGTGGGTGTGACTCAGTGGTTGAGCATTGCCCCATGAACTATGAAGTTACAGTTTGAATCCCAGTCAGGCACATGACCCGGTTGCAGATCAATCTCCCGTAGGGGATGTGTAGGAAACAGCTGAACGATGATTCTCACTGTTGATGTTTCTATCACTCTCTCCCTTTCCCTTCCTCTCTCTGAAATCAATAAATACATATTTTTAAAGGAAATAGGGCAGTGATTAATTAGCCATGCCTGCTACTGTAGGCAAAGAGGAAAATGGCATTCATATGGGCTAGGCATTTGCCCTCCCTGCCTCAGACCCTGCTGTTCTTGGCCATCTTCTGTTACCATGCTACACTTTCCTGAGTCATCTAATCCATGCCCATGGCCCAACTCTGACACTATGATTAAAGTGTTAAATGTCTACCTGGGCTCAGTTCTCTCTCCTGAATTCCTTATCTATCAATAAACTACTGGACATTTTACTTAGATATTAAGACACCTCAACTTATCATGAGAAAAAAAGAACACTATATTCTCTGTTGTGTACTGTCCAGCCATCTCTAACCAGCTCTACTTCTTGTATTCCTTTCTCAGTGACTATTTATTTCCTTAGCCTAGAAGGCCCTTCAAATCTCTCACACCACTTTCCCTTCACACACCTACCCCTCAAATATCTTCACCTCCCCACTGAACCTTCCCTAACGTTTCCTTTTGCACAATTTCCACCTCCCACAAGAATTGACCACTCCATTCCTGTCTTTCTGGTAGAATAATATCTGGTTCTTTTTCTATAATAATATTTATCATACTATATTACAATTATTATGTCTTCTCTACAGCAATGGTTTTATTTTATCAGCATTTTCTGTGGATATTAGATTAAGCAGCAGCCTCTAGGTGAGAAAGTAACCATAGCCATTTGATACATTTTGCTAAAACCTTTTTAGTGAACCTTCCTAATGTAGTGATTCAATAAGTGATGCAAGTCAAGTGGTTTCTGGTTCTTTGTTACCTACAAATTTGAAAAAGACTGAAATAAAGTTATCAGTTGACAGACCACTAAAAGTAACATTTTTATAATAAATCAACATAGTATTATAACAGAAAGTGTGCAAAGAATTGTATGTTATTACTGTATCAAAATTTTTCACAATAATTAATATTCAACCATTCATGTCATCAACAGGTATGTTTCTACAAAATTTTAGTCTTTATGAAAATGTGGAACCTTTTGATGTTCTTGTGAACAATGTGCTCTAATAACTGTAATGATAGAAACATTTAAACATTTTTTGTTGCAGAAATGTATGATAAAAATAAAACTTTCAAGAATAAAAATATATTAAGTTAAAATTATGAGAAGCAAATTTTATCACTGAGATAAAAATGATGTACCGTATTTTCCGTCATATAAGACCACTTTTTAACCCAGGAAAATCTCAAAAATCTTCTCAAATAACGAGAAAGCTAGTGAGAGAAGTGACCCAACTACCTCCTCACTTTCTCCCTCTACTATTTCTACCATTTCAGTAGTTTTGTCTCGACTTTTGAGAAGATTTTCCTGGGTTAAAAAGTCGTCTTATATGCTGGAAAATACGGTACATTTTCTGGCAGTTAAAGAAGAGTTTTTCATCTATTTTAAAAGAGAGACCCTAGCTAATACATTTCTAGGATATTCTGATTCTATTTAAAAGATGTACTTTAAAAAGGGCTATAACAGTTCTTTTAAATGTCAATATTTATAACACACTGGAAACATTATCCTCTGCAAGTACTTATTCTTATCAGGGACATTTTTAGACACCAACTTAAAAATGTTCAAAGGGATACATATTTGCAAAATCCTTTTAGAAGACAAGTGAAAAAAAAAGTTTGTTTTTTTGTGGGGTTTTTCTTGACTTTGAAGTTTTAAGGAAACACTCATGAGGAACTTAGCACACACACACATATACATACACACACACTACTATATATACTGTCATACAAAGAATATTAAAATAAAATTCATAACCTATGTGGCTGAGATCTATTATTTCACTCCTACTCTCCAAATTTACTCACGTGGCAAAACAATTAAACACATAAACAAATTTTAAAAAGAAATGAAAAACTCTTACCAAACAAGCAAATGAAAAACTAAGAACTTTAACAGGGGAGATCTCTGGGTCAGTATGCAATCAACTTGCCATTCAAAAGGAAAACTGTTGCCTTTTTTTATAGCAACTTTTCTGAGAAAGTGTTTAAAGATCAATGCTCAATCTATAAAATGATAGCAGCAGCCCCTATATTTTAATCACCTTTGTGGCAAAAACAATACCTCAGATCAAGCAGGTATTACCGTATTTTCTGGCGTATAAGATGATCCCCAACTTTTGAGATTTTCCTGGGTTAAAATGTCCGGACGAAGACCATATGCAGCACAAAAAGGAGCCGACCGGAGACACTTCCATTGAAATGAATTGAGTGCGGCCGTTTTGGAGCTCCCCCCACCATATGCAGCGACCGCAGATTTTCTGGTCTGGCTGGGAAGTTTCAGCGTCCGCCCCATAAGACGACCCCTGACTCTTTTGAGAAGATTTTCCTGGGTTAAAAAGTCGTTTTATATGCCGGAAAATACGGTATGTTAGTACAGTTTTGGTAATACTATTATAATTAAATTCCTTTTTTTCTTGAATAATTGGTGTTTATTGCGTGTAACATTATTATATTAAGATCATTTTTCTTAAAATATTAAAAAATAAATAAAATATAAACAGACATCAAAAATAATAAATAATTTTGTAACTTAATTTTTACAATATCCTGTTATATATAATATAATATAATAAAAGAATAATATGCAAATTGACCATTACCCAAGACACCTAAGCCACACCCACCAGCCAATCAGAGTGGCTGTATGCAAATTAACCCAGCCAAGATGGAGGCCAGCAGCTATGGAGCTAGAGCAAACCAAGGCTTCTGTTGCAACTGCCTGCCTAGGCTGGCTGAGCCTCTGCTCACAGCCAGGCCCACCAGCCAATCAGAGCGGCTGTATGCAAATTAACCCAGCCAAGATGGAGGCTGGCAGGGTGGCTCTGCACTGGGAGCCTCCGCGGCTGGCATAGCTGTCTGTGCCAGGTGTGTCAGCTCAGTGGGAGGGGGTCCGGCCTGGGACCTGCTCGGGGCATCCAGGAGCATCCGTCCTGGGTCCACTGCTTAGCTCCGCCCCCTGGAGGCCTCCACCAGGTGTGCGGGAGAGTAGGTCCTCCACGGGGCTTGCAGGAGCAGCCATCCTAGATCTGCTGCCTGGCTCCACCCCCCAGGAACCTCCACGGGGAGTCCAGAAATGCCTGTCCTGGGTCCAATGCCTGGGCCTCCCCGGGGCATGCAGGAGTGCGGGGGCCTCTGCGGGGTGTCCAGGAACACCTGTCTTGGGTCTGCTGCCTGGCTCTGCCCCAGGGGCCTCCTTGGGGGTATGCGGGAGCACCCGTCCAGGGTCCGCTACCTTCATCCGCCCCCCCAGGGGAGCGTCTGCTGCACAGTGTGGAGAATCCGAAGCCAGTCCGCTGCCCAGCTCCACCCCGGGTGTGTTTGCTCAGCGCAGGGCCCCAACGAGGGATCCTGCACCAGCGTCTGCCCCTGGCTCGCCACCCAGCTCTGCACCAGGTGTGTCCCCTCAGCAGTGGGGGCCCACCAGACGTGTGCGATCGTGGGCCCTCCGGTGGGAAACGTTCAGGCCTGCACTCACCAGCCCTCCCACCCCCCAGTGCACAAACCCTGAAGGGGCTGTGGGCAGCCTGAAAATGGCCCTCAGCCCCTCACCCAGGCTGGCCAGGCATGCCAGCAGGTAGACATCTCCCCCAAGGTGTCCCAGACTGCAAGAGGGCACAGGCTGGGCTGAGGGACCCCCTCACCCCCCAGTGCACAAATTTTTGTGCACCAGGCCCCTAGTTATTAATAAGTCATTAATAATGAATTACTAATGCTAACGGCTGATTACTATAATTGTGTTCCATTCATTTATTTACCTAATGCGCCCTATGCGCAGGCGCACCATGTCTCTCCACTAATACTAGCAGCGAATATTTTAGCAGCCAATTGCCAAATCATTAGTCTTGAACTGACTTACTTGATGTATGCAACAGGAAATGTTTTCCTTTCAGAGAACAAAAAAAATAGGTTCATTTGCGTTATGCTTACTAATTTGTGCAGTTATTCAGTGTCTGGTAAGTTAATGTTCAAGAAATAATATTAATTTTTATTAAAACGCTCTATTATTTTGTTAACAGTTACTCATTTACTTCAGCCCTTTGTATTCAGCATGTCTCTATCGAAACAAACCTATGTTTCTATGAAAATCTGCAGCCCACATATACTTAAATCTTGTTTATTTGGCCTGCGTTAGCCTTTGAGTTTGATATGCTTACTGTGCAGTATACAAACTGTCACATAAACACTACTACCAATAAATTAAATTATATATTTTATTCAGACATGAGGCATATGTACTTGAGAATTAAAAACCCTGAGAAGGCTCCAGCCCTGGCTGGCATGTCTCACTGGTTACAGTGTCAGCCTGTGCCAAGAAGGTCTTTGCTGATTTCGGTTAAAAGCACATACCTGCGTTGCAAGTCTGATCCCCGCCTCGGTGTGGGTGAATGTGGGAGTTAACCAATCAATGTGTCTCTCTCATATCAATGTTTCTCTCTCTCTCTCTCTCTCTCTCTCTCTCTCTCTCTCTCTCTCTCTCTATCCCCCACAACACCACCCACCTTCCACTCTCTCTAAAAAAAATTCAATGGAAAAAATATCCTCACTCTTTGAGAGAAAAAAAACAAAGAACTGAAAAGAACCCAAAAGATGAAACCTTCCAAATGAAATTAAATTTAAAGCCACATTTGTAATAACAAGGCTTGATTTTATCACATACAATAATCCTGATTTAAGGGGATTTATCTAAAGGTTTATAGAAAAATTTCTATATACAAGATAATTAATAGTATCTTTTATGTAACACTTAATCTTGATCAAACCCACTTAGACATTATTCACTTGATTTTTAGGTAATTTTAATGAACAGCTGTTTGTTTTACATACCTGATATTTTTCCCCCTTTCTTTTATTTATTTATTTATTTTATTAATCTTCACCCAAGGATTTTTTGTCCCCATTGATTTTTAGAGAGTGGAAGGGAGGGAGGAGAGAGAGAGAGAGAGAGAGAGAGAGAGAGAGAGAGAGAGAGAGAGAGAGAGA
>PVJC01041832.1:0-15184 GCA_004026665.1 Murina feae
TCGCTGTTTGCAGGCTGGCCACAGCCCCCAGCGACCCAAGCTCCCAGTGAGGCTGGCTGGAAGCAGGTATCTGGGGTTTATTTATCTTCTATAATTTAAACTTTGTTGCCTTGAGCAGAGGCCACAGCCTGCCTAGGCAGGCAGCTTCCTTCATCACCAGGGCACTGAAGCCTCCTGTTTGCTCTAGCTCTGTGGCTGCTGGCCACCATCTTGGTTGAGTTAATTTGCATATAGTCACTGATTGGCTGGTGGATGTGGCTTGGGATGTAGCAGAGAGATGCAATTAGCATATTACTCTTTTATTAGATTAGATGTTTTTCACAAAACTGATTTTCATCTTTCATTTTGCCTCATCTCTGATTAGTTAACATGTGATATTATTATTAACTAGGGGCCCGGTGCACAAAAATTTGTGCACTCGCAGGGTGGTGGGGGGGGGGGCGGGACGTCCCTCAGCCCGGCCTGTGCCCTTTCCCAGTCTGGGACCCCTTGGGGAATGTCCACTTGCTGGCATGCCTGGCCAGCCTGGGCGAGGGGCTAATGGCTGTTTGCAGGCTGGCCAAGCTCCCCAGTGGGGACCCTCACCCCTTGGGGGTGAGGCCATCCTGGGTGAGGGGCTGAGGGCCGTTTTCAGGCTGGCAACATCCCCTTCAGGGTTCAGGTCCCTACTGGAGTTTCTGGCCAACTTGGGTGAGGGGCTGATGGCTGTTTGCAGTGAGGCTGGCTGGAAACTGGTATCTGGAATTTATTTAACTTCTAAAGTTGAAACTTTGTTGCTTTAACCGGAGCCCTGGTCAGGTTGCCCTTGACAACTCAGGCTTCCAGTGCTTCCTTGAGCCCAAGGCTGGAAGCAGGTCTCTGGGGTTTATTTATTTTCTATAATTGGAACTTTGTTGTGGAAACTTTGTTGCCACAGCCAGCCTACGTGGCTGCCAGCCACCATCTTGGCTGTGTTAATTTGCATATAGATGCTCTGATTGTCTGGTGAGTGTGGCTTGACTGGTGGGCGTGGTTTAGGTGTAACAGAGTGAGGGTCAGTTTCATATTACTCTTTTATTAGATTAGATTATTTTCTATGGAGTTGTGTAGTTCTTTACTTTTGGCCCAAAAGTGATATTATTTTTAAAGTTCATGATACATTTTGTTTTGACCTTTGTGGTTTTTTTAGATCAGCTGTTTCCAAGTCTCAGGTGGTCAAGGGAATAGGTATCAGGAGCCCTTGCAGAACTGAATAAAAGAGCAGCTTTCCAGGTCTTGCCTAGGGTCACTGAATTATAATCTTAGGAATCTTTTTTCACAGGCCTTACAGGTGAATCTTACAGTTACAGGAATCAGTTAGTTCATGGTGCACTCTCTAATAAGAAATTGATGATAGCTGTGGACCTTTTTTGTAAAGATCCACATACATATTCTGCATATAATTTTGAAAGGCTTCCAGACTCCTTGAAATCCAGCTATGGAATTCAGATAGATAGACCACTTCTTTAAAGAATGAAAATGAGTATAAAAGTAGCTAGAATCCAGTTTTGATTCCTGATTCATTGTTGTTTTCATTGGATTATTCATACTCGGGTGATGCACTATCAGGAAGAGCTGAAAATAAAAGATGACATATATTTTTATTTGATTTTCAAGACATACTGGTTAATCTTGCGACTATTATTCTTGCCTTCCAAGTGGTTTGACTTTTAAAAAAATTCTGAAGAACCGATAGAGAAATGCAACAACTACTTTCATTCTCTGTGCTATTACCAGTGTGAGCATGGGTCTATGACTTCTTTATAAATGTTGCTGATATGAAATAAGAAAAATACTACAGGCTTTTTTCTGTTTTAATATGTTTTTTATGAATAGTGACTATTTTTCACCTACAACTCAGTTTTTAAATACCATGTTTTATGTGGCCATTTTGAACTTTGTAAGAAGTATGCTCACTGAAACTAATACAAAATAATACTGAATATAAACTGTGATTGAAAAAAATTAAAGAATACTCACTTGGTATAAATTTCAATATTTTAATAATTACATTGACAAAATTTGATAAACGACCAGTAGTGAATACATGTGATTTATTATGGTTATATGTACTTGTTTGTATATTCTATTTTATTAAAAATAAAAATGATGCTCCATTATTAAGTCTGTATAGTATAGACCTTACTTACGTTTTACATTTTATATTCTTAGTTAATTTACAAACAGTTGTGTATTGATTTCTATTTCCCATTATCTTTACAGTTCAATTTCACATTGCTCACTTGTATGAAACTCAGGTAAGTGTTTTAACTTATCTTACTTAAAACAAAAGTGCTTACCCATATAATTTTAATGGAATTCTGGGTATTACCACTTACATACATTTTAAACTTATTAAATGTGGTCAAGATTTTGTTTAGTGAAGCATTTATTACACAGAGTACTTGCTCCGTACAAACTGATTTCATTTAATATTATTTGCCTCTAAACCTGAATATCAACAGGCTTAAATGGCTATATATACGAAGATTTCTCTTATTCTTGACATGAAATGCCTAGTTTTCTTATCAAAATGTTTATAGATGGTTGTTATAATGCATTGTTTTTAGTTTCAGTTTTTCTTAAGATTGAAATATCTTTTCTGTGTGTCACCATTTGAAAAGCATACTAGAGTGACCTATTGATGTCATTATCACTACTTTTATGGTGCTATATTTAAAATACGTTTTCAGTTTAATTTTAGAGCATTGTTTTTATATATGGCAGATTGTGCTTAGTATAATACAGACATTTACTCTAGGCAGTGGTATGGGAAATCAGGCATAAGATGGTATGAGAAGTATTAGGTAATCATAGTTTACCCAAAACATAAGTTTTATAACATCTTTTCATAGATAAAAATCCTGGTATATTTGTACATAATGTGTAAGGTCTGTTTTATTTCAGAGCTACCATGGGGTGCTTTAAAAAATTAGTATCAGATTTCTGGACACCAACACGCACACACACTGCTCTAGGGATGTTATCTTCCTTGAGAAGATGCCTGTGAAAATTACACACATGTTGTGAGTCGGTGCCTATCTGCCAATGCTAATCCCAGCCTCCTGCCAGCTGCTGATTTCTGCTGAATCAGCAAACACCCCAGGGTGAAAGCAGCTATAGAAATTAGCTTCTCCAAAGTTCCCTCCCTGGGTTCTTAGCTCCTTCTGTTCTCATTACCTCAGGAACTCTCTGCTGTCTTTAAAAGGATGAATTCTGATTCCTCCCGTGCCCCCCCCCCAGCTTTTTTAGTTCTTAGTGAGATCACTGGTCTGTTACTAGCTGAAGCTTCTCACCTTTATTTTTTTTTAACTTTTTTAAAAATATTTTTTTATTGATTTTACAGAGGAAGGGAGAGAGAGAGATGGAAACATCAATGATGAGAGAGATCATTGGTTGGCTGCCTCCTGCACGCCCCCTACTGGGGATCAACCCCGCAACCCAGGCATGTGCCCTTGACCAGAATCGAAACGGGATCCTTCAGTCCACTGGACAATGCTCTAGCCACTGAGCCAAACCAGCTAGGTTTCACTTTTCTTTTTAATGACTGTTTTTGCTAGAAGTAGAATT
Organism: Murina feae; assembly: GCA_004026665.1. Taxonomy (NCBI): domain Eukaryota; kingdom Metazoa; phylum Chordata; class Mammalia; order Chiroptera; family Vespertilionidae; genus Murina; species Murina feae. Next base: position 3,589 of record PVJC01041832.1, read on the forward strand.
CGGTGTTTTTTTTTTAAACAACTTTGAAATTTACCTTTCATTGTCTTTTGGCTTTCATTGTTTCTGATGAGAAGTTGTCTGTTGGTGTTAATTTTGTGAAGATAATATGGGAACAACACCCCTCCCCCTCCGCCACCCAATTGATTCTTTTATTTCAAAAATCTTTACTTGGTGTTTATAATAAGGATGTTCATTTTCTTTTTCCCTTTTTTATTTTTATTCTCACCTAAGAATATTTTTTTTCATTGGTTTTTAGAGAGAATGGGAGGGAGGGAGGGAGGGAGAGAGAGAGAGATCAATTGGTTGCCTCCTACAGGATCTGAGGGCAGATGCTCTAACCACTGAGGAAACTGGCCAGGGCAGAATGTTCATTTTCATGTTTTCCAACTCCCTGATACTATGAACAGTGCCATTGAGAACATTATTTATGGGAAGGTTTCTTTGGCATATGTATCCCATGAGTGAGATTGTTTGATTATAGCATATTTTCAGACATAATTTCATGAGTAAGTCCTCTTCCTGGAGGTCATTAGTGAGAGTTTTTTGTTTTGCTTTTATTGACATTCCCACAGTTCTTGAAATTAACCCAACTTTCTTATGTTTGTCAGTCTGATGGGTAGAAGGTAGTCTCTTGTTTAAACTTTTTCACATCTTTTTCACCTTTTATGTGTTTTTATGTCCATTGACTATTTTTCTGCTTATGTGTTTCAAGTGGAACTTTAGTCTTCCTTGTGATTTGTGCTGTTTTGGTCATGTCGAATAAGTTCTTATTTCAAGGAAATATTCTCTGACATTTTCATCTCTTAGTTTTATTCTTTACTTTCCATATTTAGGTCCTGGTAATGCATTTACCAGTTTTTTGTATGTGATATAAGATAGAAATCCAACTTCATGTTTCTCAGTATTCTACCAGTTTTTCAAGTATTTTTTTGCTTACTAGTTTTTAAAGGTATATTTTATCATTTATTAAGGTAATTCCAAAAAATAGTCTTCCTAAAATGTAACTCTGATCATATTGCTTGAATTCATTTCAGTGGTACTCCATTATCCCAAGATACAGTCTATATAGTCTTTAACATGGTTTAGGAAGTTCTCTGTGAAATCATATTTGCTTGTCTCTGCATTTGCGGCCCACTCTGCTAGTACCCTAAACTTAACATGTGTTTGTCTGGCCAGGTGGCTCAATTGATGGGAAGGTCGTCCCATACACCAAAACGGTTGTGGGTTTGATTCTCAGGGCACATACCTAGGTTGTGGGTTTGATCCCCCAGATGGGGTACGTACAGGAGGAAACGGACTGATGTTTCTCTCTCTCTCACTTCCTCACTCTCTAAAAATGAATAAAAACATATCTTTGGGCGAGGATTAAAAATAAACAAATAATCTTAACTTTCTTCCTCTGGGAGATACCATAATGTTATTGTACATAATACAACATGGTTTACTCGCTTTTCTCTCTGTATTCTTCTCTACACTATAGTCCCAGCAGTTCCTGTTGTGTACTAGGTGTAGAGTAAATATTTATCAGTATAAGGAAGTTAGTTGAATAATTTGGTCTTTGTCCTTCATTAATTGTCTAATTAACTCTTTCAGACCAGATTAATGTTTAGAGGGAACTAATTTAGCTGTAATAATTACTGTTAATCTCAATAGGCAGTTCTTTCAAATCTTTCGCATGTTGACATATTATATTTATATAGTTCCTTATTTGTTTCTGTAACTTTTTACTTATCTCATTTGATCGTTAGAACAACTCTAGATAGAAAGATCAGGCATTACCTCTTTTCTATGGATGTTGAATTATAGTTTAAGTGATTTGCTTGAGGCTCACACAGCTGGTTTTCTATTTGATCATACTTTTTTGGAGAAAAACTGGTTTGCGCAAGCAGCTGTGCATTATTAGTGGTATGAAAAATGCCACTTCATTCCTTTTTTTTTTTAGTCAAGTATGTTTTAAAGGTAATATTTATGAGGTTTTCTTTATTGGCTTTTCATTTCCCCCTTTTTGAGGAGTTACCTTAAGCTTTATGACTAGCAGTAATGGGTTTCAGTCATACCAGTACTTCGGGGAGAAAACTGTGGGTAAATGGTTTCTTTAGAAATTTGCCTATGGAACCTTAAATATTACAAACTGTAACTATGGGAAATTTCCTCTGGGAAATTTTTTTTTAGTATTAGTCTTTGCTAATTTATTATGTTTTTAATATCATATGTAGTATACATTTTTTTCATAGGCTGTGTGTGTGTCTGTATATCTAAACTAATAAAAGCATAATATTGAAATTGACCATTTCTTAGGGATGCCCACCAGCCAATCAGAGTGGCTGTATGCAAATTAACTCGGCCAAGATGACGGGTGCCGGCTGCCTCACCCAGGCCCAAGCCACATTTCTCCCCCTCCCTGATCCTGCAAGGGGACTAAGGAGAGGGAGAAAGGCGGCTGGGGCCAGAGGGCGAGGCCCCTGGGCGCCTGCGTCGCCGCCTACCTGGGGAGCCGGAGAAACAAAGAAAGGCGCCCCGGTCCTGACTGCTGGGGGCCTCAGATGTGACTGGGGGTAGGCCCCCAGTGGCGACACTCACACACACACACACACCCACAGGCACACACAAAGGTGCCTGCCAGACTGGGGCCATCATAGGACATCCACTGAGGGGTTCTGTACTATGAGTGGGAGCAGGCTGGGCTGAGGGACACCCCCCCCCCCCATGCACGAAATTCGTGCCCCTAGTATGTATGTGTGTGTGTGTACATACACACACACACGCTGGTAACTATCTTTTAAACTTAGTTTTTAACTGCTTTTACCCTTAGAATTTCTAAAGCATTTTGTTATGTGCTCTATTGTTCATATTAAGTTGCTTGGGAACTTGGTATTTCTAGGCAAACAAAGTTGAAATCATGTGTTATTAAATAGGTTGAGATGGTTTTCTTTTTTTAAGTATTGAGATTTAGGAAATTCTTAAAAAGGTCATATATTAGTGCTACTTTATTGAATGTTTTACTTGTTTTAGGTAATCTGAAGCATGACCTATTACCCACAATTGTCTAGTATTGAAGGAACGTTTAGTAATGAAATTAGTACTTTTTCTTTCAGTTGGTTTAAAAATATGCATAAAATATCAGTATTGTGTAAATCTTAATATATGCCCTGGTTCTTGAAGGATTTTTCTTTTTGTTTAAATCATTTTTTCTGCCTTTAGAGGAAGTATCATTCTGCAAAGGAAGCTTATGAACAACTTTTGCAGACAGAAAATCTTTCTGCACAAGTAAAAGCAACTGTCTTGCAACAGTTAGGTATGTATTAGTATACATTTAGTATAAGTACTTCTCTATGTTTTTTATATGTCAGGGATGGTAAATGTGCGGCTCATGTATTCTCTTTCTTTTCCATCCTTTGCCCAGAGTTGATAGAATTAATTTGAACCCAGCATATTTCCTCCCTCTTTCCCTCCCTCTCTTCCTTCCCTCCTTCTTTTGTTTCCTTCCCTTCCTTCCCTTCCTTCCCTTTCTCCCCTCCCCTCCCTCCCTCCCTCCCTCCCTTCCTAAAATATTTATTTATTGATATTCGGGGGGAGGGGGGAGAGGGAGAGATAGAAACATCAGTGATGAGAGAGAATCATTGATTGGCTGCCTCCTGTGTTCCCCACACTGAGGATCAAGCCCATAGCCCGGGCATATGCCATGACTGGGAATTGAACTGTGACCTGGTTCATGTGTTGATGTTCAACCACTGAGCAACATGGGCTGGGCTGAATCTAATATATTTTCACTCTTTGCCAAGCATAGTCAGTTTCATAGTCCATCTCATTACAATTCATTAGTGCAGCTATTCCTTTTAAATTCTCAAACTTACTCTCTAGTACTTAATCCATGGGCGAGGGACATTGAACACTTTCTTTATATCAGATATGCTTTGCACTCATTGAAATTAAATGATTTGCTTACCGTCACTTACTGTTTTGGTGAGCTTGCTTTTGTAGTTCTGTCGATAATAGTAACAAAAACTTTTTATCTAAAAATTGTGGAATATCTAATACTATATATAGTTTTTGTACACATGCAGTATATTCTAATGTCAAAGATAAAGGAATATATCCATTTGGATGTAATGTATCACTTTTACCAAGAAGGTGGTGATGGAGTTCTCCAACATTTAATTTTGTTGCTTAGTCATTATGTTTTTTGTCTGTATTTGGTATTTGGGTTGTTTTAATTTTTAAGCTTTTGTTTGCTTGTTTTTGGTCTGGACAAATAATTTATTCTTAATTTATATTCAGCATAGTAATATGAATGTTTTCATAATGTGACATGTAATTTTAAATTTGTTTGATTTTATCACTTATATTAATACATAATGTATGATTATTATACAAAATAAATACATTGCCTTCATATAGAAGTTTTGTTTTTCATTTAGTCTCTAGTTAGAATTTTACTTGAGTTATTCATACTTAAAAATTGTAAAAATATTTAAATACTTGTTTTTAATGATTTATATGTAGTTTTTGAGTAATGTGAATTTCTATCTTTAAACATAAACAAGTTTATTGATACAATAAGAAAGAGTTTTGTGTTCTTAAGTACAAAGTGATGCCTTTAGAATAGACAGCTTACTCATTCAGCTAAAATTTGAATTTGAACTTTTTTATCCACACTATTTATAATTAAGTTTTTATGTATCTTAGCTGTTGTAAAGAAGGCATCAATAGCATAAATGCATACACCTTTTTAATTTAAGAAATGCATTCAAACAATTTTGGTTTTAGTTATATTGAATCACCTATCCTCTTTGGGACTGGTTTATAAGTAAACTTTTCAAGGTTTTAAAAGGAAAAATATTTCCCTTAATTGAGTCTAATTTATGCCTAAACATTAATCCTTTCTACTTACTTGTTCCTGCTGCTTAAGCAGCTCCTTTTAGAACCTATTATTCTAGGTCCTATTCTTAATAGTTGCAGGAGAGATAAGGGAGGAACGAATGAATAATCATGTGATTGGCTTATATTTCCATAAAACACAGTGACTCAATCCTCTTAAAATATCTTTTGCAGCACAACAACTATAATAAATGTCAGAAAATAAGTGTCCTTATTTGTTATACATACTGTAGTCTATACACAAAAAACAGAGTCGGTATTATGCACTTGAATTGATCCACAACTGAAATAGAATTCCCCAACAAATTAAACCAAATTATTTTTGTGTGTCTTTCATGGTTTAGAGTACACTATGATGCAGTCTTTTATTTGTAAATAATAAAAATTATATTTTTTAAAGTTATACAACATGTTTTTAATACATACATATATGTATTTTTATTGTTGACAATATTACAGGTGTCCCCCATTTTCTCCCCCTTTGTCCTCCTCCACCCAGCCCCTGCCCCAGCCCAGGCCTTCCCTGCACTATTGTCTGTGTCCATGTATATGTTCTTTGGTTAATTCCTCCGCTCCCCCAGCCGGGATCTGTTATTCTGTTCCATGCATCCATGCCTCTGGATCTATTCTGTTCATCAGTTTATTTTGTTCATTAGATTTCACATGTAAGTGATATTATGCACTACCTAAATTTGTTTATTAAATGTTTGTGGTACCCATTTGTACCATTCGTATTTACACCACTTGAATATACTTTTCTTACAGTCTTGGGTTATTTTATTTGTTTTGTTAATCCTCACCCGAGGGTATTTTTCCATTGATTTCTAGAGAAAGTGGAAGGGAGAGAGACGGAGAGAGATATATCGATGTGAAAGAGACACATCGATTGGTTGCCTCCCACACAAGGCCAGGGATCCAGCCTGCAACCAAGGTACGTGCCCTTTGATCGGAACTGAGCCTGGGACCCTTCAGTCCACTGGCCAGTGCTCTAACTACTGAGCCAAACTGCCTAGGGTACCGTGGGTTATTTTAAATTGTCAAATACTTTACAGTTTTTACTTTATGTAAGTTGTGTATACATTTGGCCAACACCAATAATGCAGCATGTGTGTGTGTTTTATTCTGGACTGTCATTAATTGTATAGCCATATATTTATTTCTTGGAAATAAATGTTGGGTTAATACACTGTTTTGGAGATTCAATGAACATAAATTTTTATGTGTAATAGTGAGTTAAATGTAACATCTTTGTATTTTTTGGTTTATAATTTAGAATTTTTTCAAATACCAAAATTAGGAGCTATAATTTGTAAGTGTCAAGTCAATGCTTAAAATTGTTTAAATTTCTCTGGAGTAAATTTTCTTCATAGCTTTGACTGTACCTTCCTGTGAGAAATAGGCTTTTATGTGGCCAGAATTGGTAGTTCAAAATTTTTGGAATGTGTATACCAAAAAAAATGAATTAACTGAAATGAGTATTTTTATTTGTTTTCTGTTTGGTATTCTTAACAATAGAAAAACAGTTAAATCATTCAGGTAAATATTTTAATTCATTTACTATAGGTTGGATGCATCACACTATAGATCTCCTGGGAGATAAGGCTGCCAAGGAAAACTGTGCTATTCAGTATCTCCAAAAGTCCTTGGAAGCAGATCCTAATTCTGGCCAGTCCTGGTATTTCCTCGGAAGGTGAGACTTATCAGACACTTAAGTTTTGTTTTTGTTTATTTCAGCTGAGAGATTTGAATTATGATCCAAACTGTTGGTTATATTTAAAAGGGAAAATACAATAATCAGGTTGCAAATATAAACTAAGATTTCTAGAAGTTAAAAAATAAAAGAAAGCTTCTGAATATGGTGGTTTTCTCCATGTGTCAATTTAACAGAACAGAGAATTTCTCATTCTGCCTGTTGACTACCAGTAGGCAATGGACCCTTGCTATTTATAATTTTGATTAATGATATATACCTTGGAATGGACATGTTTGATTAATAGATCTCATCACAGTTCCACTTGAAATCCTGCAGTGAGAAAGTACCCTATTTTCCGGCGTATAAGACAACCCCCAACTTTTGAGAAGATTTTCCTGGGTTAAAAAGTCCGGATGGGGACTGTGTGCGGCATAAAAAGGAGCTGACCGGAGACACTTGCAGTCTCCATCCAGCTCTATTGATGACCCCCGGACTTTTGAGATTTTCCTGGGTTAAAAAGTCATCTCATAAGCCAGAAAAAACGGTAGATAAATTATTGGATTTGTTGGAAAGGAGAAGCGTCATGTCATGAAAATAGTTTTCTGAGAGTCTGTAAACTTTTCTCTGTACTTAGAATGTATAAATTGTGTGTAGTGATTCTCTGAAATATACCTGAAGTATGTTTATCTGATAGATTATATTTTGGATCATCATTAGATTGTATTTGGTTCTTAATTGGTTTTAGCTTTTATGGCATGGTGGGAAGATCAATGTACTGGGAGCTGAGAGACGTGAATTCAAGTCTTGGCTAGGCTACTATTTGTGGAATCATGGATGATGGTATAGTTAACCCCATGAGGCCTTAACTTCCCTTTAACCTTTTAAATTAGGAGATTATATTAGGTCAGTGGTTATCAGTAGGGGCTATTTTGCCCCACAGGGGGCATTTCATTATATCTGGAGACATTTTGGTCATCACATCTATGGGAAATGCTACTGGCATCTAGTGAGACAGCCCTGTACAATAAAAGATTAACTGGCTCCAAATGTCAATTCTGAGGTTGATAAGCCTAGAGTTAGATTATCTGTTAGGTACCTCCCGTTCTGAGGGTTTCAGTTTTATGATTTTGTTTGAAATCATTCTATTTTGTTTTATTTTTTAATTGAATTTATTGGAGTGACATTGGTTAATAAAATCGTACAGGTTAATGTGTTGCTTAGAATGTGTTTTATTGTGAGAAATTTTTATAAATAAATTTTATTTTATGTTAGTTATAGGTGTGCAGCTTAGTGGTTAGATAATCATATACTTTACAAAGTGGTACCCTGATATTTTGAGTACCCACCTGGTACTGTACATAGTTATTAAAATATTATCAACTATATTCCTTATACTGTACTTTATATCCTTGTTATTATTTTGTGACTACCAATTTGTAGTTATCAATGCCTTCACCTTTTTTACCCAAATAAATTATATTTTAGAAGTTATTAAAGCTCTGAAGGAAAACCTCAAATATAAGTAAGTAAGTTTGGGATTTGGTGACCCTAATATTTCTGAGGCTTTTTATTACTTAACTTCTGCATTCAAGTCAGTGTTGAAGATTGAATTTGTTCATCATTTGGCATGTGTATATCATAATGAAAGTATAATGTGGTAATGCTGCTACACTAGTACCAGCCATTGACTATGTTATCTGTAGAGTGTTAGAGCTGGGAGGGCCCAGGGATGTCACCTAGTTCACCCTGTAAACCATATCGGTTTACAGATGTAGAAATAGAAAGTGAGTTCAGAGGAATAAAATTTTTTTCCAAAGTCACAGTTACACAAGTTAACTAATCAGAGCTTAGGCTAGATCCTAGGTTCACCAAGTGCTTTTTTAATTACACAAACCTGTCTCAGGGGAATCTAGTTAAGTTTTAGAGAAAACTAGTAAAACTGGCAATTGGACCCAACATCTGTTTGGGCACAGTGGTTCTCTACGTTCACTTTTTGGAATAGAATGTGAAAACATTGGTTTTGGGAATTACTGCTTATTCCTCCCAATGGTTAGACACATTTATCTATAAACCTGAGATTTGGCTTGATTTAACAACAAACAGAGCACGTTTTTCTACTATCTGTTAAACATTCCCTTTCTTAGTGGTATCTCTCCCTGTTTTGCATTAATGACTTCTTCTACTGTAATCCTCCTCTTATAAAAACAGTTTGCAGATGCTATCTGATAATTCTCTGTCTCACTCATTGACATTTCTTATATTGCCCAGTCCACAATATTAGTGATTCCTTAGGCTTATTTTTACCTCTCCCTTAATAGATGTTCTGTGTTCTTATACCCTCTCTTCCACTTCAAGGTATTAAACTCCAGGACCACATCTCCTATACTTAACACATTTTAATGTGCTCACCTTGTGTCAAAATCAGCATACATCAAATCTCATTCATCAGCCCTAACCAGTTTGGCTCAGTGGATAGAGCGTCGGCCTGTGGACTGAAGGGTCCCAGGTTCGATTCCGGTCAAGGGCGTGTACCTTGGTTGCGGGCACATCCCCAGTGTGGGGTGTGCAGGAGGCAGCTGATCGATGTTTCTTTCTCATCAGTGTTTCTAACTCTCTATCTCTCTCCCTTCCTCTCTGTAAAAAAATCAATAAAATATATTTTTAAAAAAATCTCATTCATCATATTCTTCTCTAAATCTGCTTCTCCTCATATTTTTGCCAATGATACTTAGCTTTCACCCCTCCCTTTAATCAGGCTTAAAAACGAAGTTATAGCCTGGCTGACATGGCTCAGTGTTTGAGCATCGACATACGAACCAGGAGGTCACAGTTCGATCCTGTGTTAGGGCACATACCAGAGTTGCAAGCTCCATCTCCAGTAGGGAGTGTGAAGAAGGCAGTCAATCAATGACTCCCTCTCATCATTGATGTTTCTATCTCTTCCTCTCTCCCTTCCACTCTGAAATCAATAAAAATATACTTAAAAAACAATGAGGGAAAAAAAGAAACAAAAACGAAGTTATAACCTACTACCACCCTCCATGAATATCTACTCAGTCTGTTACAAAGTCTTTGTACTATTCAAACTAAGTTTTTAAGTATCATCTCTCATCTTCTCTGCCTGAATCAGTGGTTCTCACACTTTTGGATTATATTAATCAGTAAAATTTCAAAGAATATGAGGATTAAAATGTGATAGAGGGAGACTGAACTTAGGGTGATGAACACACAATACAATAAGCCAATGATGTATTATAGAATTGTACAACCTGAAACCTATATAATTTTATTAATGTACTAGTGGCCTGGTGCACAGATTCATGCACATTGAAAGGAAATTAAAAGAAATATTTTAATATCACTCTTTGCATCTTGCTAATGAAAAGAAAATAGGATTCTACCAAGTCTCCTATCTGTCTACTCCAGGATTTCTGTGAGGATCAAATGAGATGAGGCATGGGAAAATGCTTCACAAACATTTGGTTAAACTGTAAAATGTAGCTTGCTATATAAAGCAAGTTGGGTTCCTGGGCTGAAGAACCTCCAAGGAGGCTAGTCGCTAGGGAGAGGAAGCTGAGCGTTGCTATGTGATGTCATTACCCAGCACCCACAGCCACTGTTTCCAGATTGGGCTGGACTGTGGGCTGCATTTTGCACTGTGGAGTCTTGGCAGCATTGACTGCGATTTTGGTGGAGCTTGTGTCCCACTTGGGGGAAGCCAAGTGTTGGTTTGTCGGCACCAGGTCCATGGTGCTGTTTCTTTTTAATCTGCCAGTGCACATCATGGCAGCTCCTGCATTGAGCTTCTGCCCCCTGGTGGTCAGTGGACATAATAGCTACCAGTCAGACGGACACAGCCTTTTATATATATAGATGTCACCAAAAAAATTTCAATGAAAAAACGTGATATTTGGGCAAGTAAACACATTTTAAAATATTTTGCTATTCAGCAATAGTATTTCAAAGTGGATCAATTATAGTACAAATATGAATCAATTTAAGGAAAACATATATATATATATATGTATATGTTGTTTTCCCATTTTGTTTGTTTGGTTAAATTGCCATATACTGGCTGGTAATTGGAAATCACTGATATAAACAATAATGCATGTACACATGTTCAGATTCCTTACTCTGACATTTTCTTTTCTAGCCTTTCCAAATCTTTTAGTGCAGCGGTTCTCAACTTGTGGGTCGTGACCCTTTTGGGGGTCAAACGACCTTTTCACAGGGGTCGCCTAAATACATCCTGCATATCAGATATTTACATTACGATTCATAACAGTAGCAAAATTATAGTTATGAAGTAGCAACAAAAATAATTTTATGGTTGAGGGTCACCACAACATGAACTGTATTAAAGGGTCACAGCATTAGGAAGGTTGAGAACCACTGCTTTAGTGTATACTGTGGTATCTTCTACCCTAAATTTCTCAAAGTGGTTATTAACTGTGCTAGCTATTTAATATGGCATTATGGCCTTTATAATGTGTCTTTAATTCTCAACTAAATTATAAGCTCCTGAGGACAATGACTATTTTTGTGTTTTTACTTAGTGCCAAACACTAAGAGGATAACTTCATTTATAACTAGAGGCCCAGTGCACGAAATTCGTACATTGGGGGAGGGGGGAGTGTCCCACAGCCCAGCCTGCACCCTCTCCAATCTGGGACCCCTCAAGGGATGTCTGACTGCTTGTTTCGGCCTGATCCCACTGCTCGCCTGCCTGATTGCCCCTAACTGCTTCTGTGTGCCAGCCTGATCACCCCCTAACTATTCCCCTGCCAGCCTGATCAATGTCTAACTGCTCCCCTGCTGGCTCGATTGCCCCTAACTGTCCCCCCTCCCGGTCTGGTACCCCTAACTGCCCTCCCCTGCTGGCCTGGTTGCCCCCAGCTGCCCTCCGCTGCAGGCCCAGTCTCCCTCCAACTGCCCTCCCCTACAGGCCTGGTTACCCCCAACTGCCCTCCCCTGCAGACCTGGTCCCCCACCCCTACCTACTCTCCCCTGCAGGCCTGGTCC
>PVJC01041833.1:0-15184 GCA_004026665.1 Murina feae
AGCTTCTGGGGCTTTGGACAGCCAGGATAGCTCAGCAACAAGAGCCTGGCAGGCCAAGCAGTTTAAGGGTCACTTAGGGCAATGTCCTCCTGTCCTCCTTTCCTCAGCCTGCTCTCCACCTCTTAATTTAAGGGCTGAGGTGAGGGTAAATTCACATAGGGGCCTTTTGGCCAGGCTGAGCACCAAGTCCTGAACCCAGCTAGCAGGGCCGACGCCTGACCTCACTCAGCAGGGCCTGGTGTAGGCTGATGCCCAGTGCACAGTTAGTGATGGAAGAATAGTCTGGCACAGTGGAGTAATCCCAGGGCACCGGAGTTTCTGAATGCCCTGCCAATCCTGTCAGCCTGGTTGACTTTTTGCTGGACCCTGAGAAGGATGGACTTTCAGAATTGAGAGTAAGACTGAGAATGCAAAGTGGGGTGGGGAGCAAGAATGCAGAGGTGGGCTGTGGGGTGAAGTGGGGAGTGGCAAGTGTCTTAGGACCATCCTGCTGTGCTGCTGCTTTTCTAGAAAGCATGTGACCCTTTCCAACGCCTTTCCCACCTACTCCAAGACAAGGTTGAGCCAGCCTCCTAGTGCTTACTATGGCTGGGACACCAAGGCCTTTCTCTCACATCAGGCTCTCTTCCTGCTGGTATCTGGGGTGATCCCACTGGGATAAGGGACCTCTGGCCATTCCCTCAGCAAAGCTATTTCCTTTTCTTGCCTACCATTCTCTTCCCCTCCCTTTCCTTGCCCACAACTCCTCATATTCCCTCCCCTTTTTCCTCCCCTCTTGATTCTTCTCCCACCTCTGTTCTTCTCCCTTCCCTTCTATTTCCTTTCCTAATCTCCCATTCCCCTCACTCCCTCCCTTCACCTCCTTCTCCTTTTCTTTTTAAAAAAATATGTTTTCATTGATTTGTTTAGAGAGAGGAAGGGAGAGGGATAGAGAGATAGAAACATCGATGAGAAATTAATCAGCTGCCTCCTGCACATTCCCTACTGGGGACTGAGCCCACAACCCAGGTATGTGGCCAGGAATCGGCTCATGGGTTGATGGTCAATGGCCAAGTCACACTGGCTGGGCTCCTTCTCTTTTTCTACTGTTCTTCTCTCCAACCTCTCATCTCCCCTCATCCCTCCATTTCTTTTCTTTTTTTTGAATTCATATAATTTATTGCAGTTAGCATACAGTTTAAAAGTTCACCAACACACCAACGGTACAAAACTAAGCAGCATTATAAGTTATTCCTCTCCCAGGAAAATAAAACATACTATGATTCTCAAAGCTACATGTCAGCCTAAGTTTTAGAGCAAAGAAAGAATGTGAAACTAAGAGGGAGAAGTAATCACTCACAATGACCACAAAAAGAAAGTCCGTTTTCTCACAGACATTGTCTTCTCTAAGTTAATAAAAATTATTTTAACATAAACTATATTAAAAAAACAAACAAACTAGAAACTCTTCAAGTAACTGAAGATAATGCTCCAAGGCCATTTTCACAGCTTTGTTTGTTTATTTGTTTGTTTGTTTTAAATGCCATTACAGCCAAATTAACACACATTTGACCAAATATTTCCAAAACAGTCCAGCAACACATAATGGAGTTTTCCATTCAGAATCTTCAGCATAAAAATAGGCTATGTTTACAGTAGTTAAGGTGATCAAATTTTAAACAAAAGCAATTTTTTTTTTAAAAAAAAGGAAAAACAGCAAACGTTTCCCATGTTACTCCCATAGACCTTATTTGTAAATGCAAGATAGGAAAACAAACTGTACAAAATGCTCTAGCCCTGCATGCTGGTCACCACACTGCATGCTGGGCTCAGCCTCTGCCATGATCCACATAGTCTACTAACCCCTACCCCATGTCAATCAAGGCAGTCCAGTCCTTTCAGCCTGGGGCTTTTTCAGTCCATAGAATCTTTTCATGAGTCTGGGGAGGGGGTGGGAGGTGGGATAGGGAGGGAGGGTAAGGAAGAAGGGGAGAAAAGGAAAGGGAGAGCCAAAAAAAAGAATGACCTATTGTCAGTTTGTGCAGTCGTTATTCTAAAGATGCTCAACTGGATATAAATGTGTACACCTAAACTTCAAGCTGGCATGGGCTTTGTGCAATCAGAAGTTTGTTATAAATGCACACCACACATGCAAATCTTTAAGCTGTTTGTAAACATTTATATTTTCCTTATTATGTAGCAAAGTTATCAATTCGCAGCTTAAGTTTTTATTCAGCTTAACAGTTTCAACTTAAAAACAGTGAGAAAGTCAATTTAAATTATATAAAATAAAAAGTTACATTCTTCATAACACCAGGTTATTTTCCAAATGGTGCTATTTTTGTTCTAAGAAAATTAAATAATTTTAAACTCACTCGTTAAAGTTATACAATGCAAACAAAGACAAAAATATATACCCTCCAAATATATATATATATATATATATATCCCCTCCATTTCTTTTTTCCTTCCCTTTCCTTCTCTACTCCTGGCCCTGCCCAGTTAGAGGAGGAGGCTGGACCGTAGTGTTTAGTCTTTCTTAGAGGAAGAGGGGAGGGGAAAATGTGGTGGGGGTAGGTAGTGGCAGGGAGGAGTTGCCTGTTTCAGCTTCAGGAAGCCTGGTGTCAGCCGTGGGGTGGGAGAGGTGGGTAGGGGTGAAATTCCAAGTAGGGTCCTGTTTATACCTCCCTGCCCATCACTTGCACTCCCCTCCTACATATTCTTTGGCCTCAGTACTGCTCTGGAGTGCCCAAGAAAGGGAGGAATGGGTAACTGCAAGGCTGCCGTGTCATGTGGATGTTTTCTAGGTACTTCCTGGCTTCCTTCTACTGGAGCAGCCACAATGATGGTGATGCTGATGGGAAACACTACAGAGTAACTGCCATGAATCACCTTGGCCATTTGCAGCAAGTCCCCACACTGTGGAGAGGCATGTGTATGTCCTAGGTGAGTCCTTGAGGGATATGTATATGTGAAGAAATGAAAAGAGTGCTGAGCTGGCAGTCTGGACTTGGCCATCAGTGTAACCGTGATCAAGTCACTTACCCACTTTGGATCTCATTTTCCTCCTCTGTGAAATTCTTTGGCCTGGTGGCTGCTGGGGTTACTTTGAGTACTAGCATTCAGGCGAGTATAAGCCACTGTCCCATCCTCTTTAGACTTCCTATTGTTGGTTGATCAACTGCAAGGCTGTGTGGCCTCTGAACCCACGCACTGGCCTTCCCTGTACAATCCCTGGTCCAGCAGTGTCAAACTCACCTGGGAGCTTATCAGAAATGCAAATATTTGCACCCCCTACTCTAATCCAGAAATTTTGGGGGTGTGACCAACAATTGGGCACATATAAGAAACAACCAATGAATGCATAAATAAGTGGAACAACAAATATCTCTCTCTCTCTCTCTCTCTCTCTCTCTCTCTCTCTCTCTCTCTCTCCTTCCTCTTTCTCTCTCTAAAATCAATAAATAAAATTTTTAAAAATCTGGCTTTGAACAAGCCCTCTGGGAGATTCTAATGTGCGCTAATGTGTGACAACCACTGTGCCAGACCGTTTGTATTACTGGAAGGAACAGGGTAACAGTTCATCCCAATGAGTGGGCAATGCACGGATCCCTGTGGGCTGACATTCAATTGACACACAGAGAGCACAACAGTCCCTGACCAGTGCACCCCCCTGTTGGCAGCCTTGCTTTAGATAGATTTGATTATAGCAAAATTAAGGATTTATTTCCATGAAGGACACCACAGATAACAACAGGCAACAGATGGAGAGAAGATATTTGCTGTTTAACTGACAAGGGATTAATGGAGAAAACATACAAGAAAATTCTCAAAACCAACAAGAAAAAGACCCAACAGGAACATGAGCAAAGCATATGAATAGGCAATTCCCAGAAGGAGAAACCCAAAAGGCTAGCAAGTAAGTATGTGAAGAGACACTCGGATTCGTTAGTAATCAAAGAAATGCAAATTAAAACAATGAGATAGGATACACACATGTCAGATTGGCAAAAAGCAGATACATGATGCCAAGTGTTGGCTTAGATAAGGAGAATGGGGAACCATTGTGTGTACTAGTACTGGTGGGAATCCAGCTAGATTGATGCAGCTGCTTTGGAAAGCCACCTGGAAACATCTGGGCAAGTCAACTGTACATGTCCACACTCATCTAACAACCCCTCTCCTGGGTATGCCCTCAAGAAATTACTCAGCTGGTCTACAAAGGGGCTACTAGTTTCCTGTGGCTGCTGTAACAAATTACCGTGGACTTGGTGGTTTAAAACAACAGAAATGTATTCTCTTATAATTCCATAGGCCAAAAGTCCAAAATCAGTACCACTGTGCTGAATCAGACTGTCAGCAGAGCCCACATCTTCCTACGGCTCTAGGAAAGGATTCTTCTTTATCCCTTCCAGTTTCTGATGGCTCAGAGTGTTCTTTGGCTTGTGGCTATATCACTCAAATCTTCAAGGCCAACATCTTCACATCTCTCTCTGTTCTATTTTCACATTGCCTTGTGTGTATGTGGGGGGGGGGGGAGGCTCCCTTTTAAAAGAATATATATGTACTGGTTAAATAGTGTCTCCACAAAATTCTTGTTCCCCCAGAATATCAGAATGTAACCTTATCAAGAAATATAGTCATACTGTATTAGAAAGGACCCTTAATCCAATGACTGGTGCCCTTATAAAAGGCAGGGAAGAGTTGCTTGTTTCAGCCCAGGAAGCCTGGTGTTGGCTGTGGAGTGGGGAAAGGATACATGGAGACATTAAGTGAGAAGGTTATGTGAGGACAGAGACAGAGATTGGAGTGATGCAGCCACAGCTAGGGAACACCAGAAGCTGGAAGAGCTGAGGAAGGATTCTCTCCTAGAGCCTTTGGAGAGAATATGCCCTGCTGACAGCTTGATTTCAAACTTCTGGCCTCCAGAACCATGAAAAAGTTCATTTTTGTTGTTTTAAGCCACCTAGTTTGTGGTACTTTGTTATAGCAGCCCCAGAAAACTCATACAACATGTGATTGCACTTCAGGCCTACCTTGGTAATCCAAGATAATCTCCCCATCTCAAGATCCTTCACTTAATTACATCTGCAAAGACTTTTTCCATGCAAGGTAGCATGCACGAATTTCAGGCATTAGGAGCTGATATCCTTTGGCACCGTTATTCAGCCTGATACAGAGATCCACACAAGGAGTTCATCATGCATTGCTTGTGCTAACAGATTATCAGAGGCAGCTCAGCCGTATACCACTAGGGAAAAGCAGAAGTAACGGAGTGGTTACAAACAACCCACTAGGTAGGAACAAACAGCAGCACGTAGAGGTAACATACATAGGGCTGAATGGAAAAACACCCAGGAAGAAATTAAAGAAGTTCTCCAGGACAATACCACTTGTGTTTATTGAAAACACACGTACACACACTCTACCAAACACATTTGCCAGAGCATGCACTCAAGTGTTTGCTATTGGGGGGAGGGGAATTGAAGTGGAAAACAGGAATTATGAGGATGGCATGGATGTATGGATTGATACAGCCAGAGATGGACCTCACATACCAATGATGGTAATTGAGGAGTGTCATCACCCGAAGGCCAAAATAAACAAAGTAAGAGAAAAAGTCCCAGATGGCTTATTTCCAGTGAAGGCTGTCTTACTCTAGAAGTGCCTAGGCATTTTTGTTTGTTTGTTTTGGTTTTGTTAGCACTCACCCAAGGACATTTTTCCCCCACTGATTTTTAGAGGGAGTAGAAGGGAGGAGAAGAGACACACAGAGAGAAACATCAATGTGTCTGATTGGTTGCCTCCCTCATGTGCCCCAACTGGGCCCTTGATCGGAATCAAACACCCAATTCTTCAGTCCATGGGCCAACGCTCTAATCAGTGAGCCAAACCGGCAAGGGTGCCTTGATGTGTTTTGCATAAAGATATACTGTCCCATTAGCTGCAGTGGTAGTAGGTGGCAGCCAGTGAGCTTCATCTTTTCCTGCCCATCTTTCTCTTCCCAAAGGGAAGAGAAACCACATGGTCCCCAGAGTGGAGGAAAGATACTCTCCTTAGCAACACCAAGGAACAAATGAAGCCACGTGGATGCCATTTGCTGTCTCCTGACAGTTGTTTTCCATCTGCTGTACTGAGTGTCCCCTTCTAGCAGCCTTGAGCAGGCAGTTGATGTTGTTGGCTCACCCACTGGTCTTGGTTCAGACCTTCCATGGTTTTTGTTAATTCTTGGAACACACCCTGCCTCCCTTTTTTCAGATACAATACTTCTCTCAGTGCCACTGATCAAGTAGCAGGAGTGCAAAATAAAATGAAGCCAGTGGCCCTGGAAACAGTTATATAAATCATCGTGAATTCCAAATCAGTTTGGTAAATAGTCAATAATTTTAACCCCCAGGGAGAGGAGTTGGATTTTGTTTGATTATTTCCTGTTGGGCTCATTTTAGTGCCCTTCTAAAGTTCCCTTTGAAAATGCCATCCTTCTTGACAATGCCTGGGGAGGAAAGAGAACTTGATTTTTAATGTTTTGTCTGTTAGTACCAAGGCCAGAGGGAAAAGGGGGAGTAATATTTTATGTAACCTTTTCTATATCCCCCACAAAGGCCTTTTTAGCAGACTTGACCTTCAATATTTTTGAATCTAACAACAACAAGAAAAATCTGATTGTGGCATTCAGCTATGTTCTTGTCCAGGCTCTCTTTGATCCACTTGAGGATTCATACTTTCAGGTACACCAACAGCTGCTTAATTTTGCAATTTATTCCTGCCCACTTCCTCATTTCTACTGTTATTGCCATACCCAGGAGACTACATTTCCAAACACAGGTGAGGAATCAAGCAGTGGTTTTTCATCTCCTAAGATGCTGTAACAGCCTGCTCAATGTCTGTGCTCTTCATGAACAAATGTTTCATTTGAGCTTTGCCACATTGACACAATTGGCAGTCCTTATTCAAAAGAGAAACTGGTGATAAAAACAAAGTTCTTTTAGAGACTCCATTGTATTCTTAGATGTTTGCTTGGGAGACAAGGATTTAGTCCAACCAGGAAAGGGAAGATGAGAGAACAAGCAAAGGTGGCTTGCCTTGTTTCCTCCTCATAAATATTTGTTGCCTGCAGGCCAAGAGAGGCCTTCAGCCAATTGCTAAGTCCCACAAAACGTCAGTTTATCCATATATATAGTGACTAGGGGTCTGGTGCACAAAAATTTGTGCACTTGAGGGGGGGGGTCCCTCAGCCCGGCCTGTGCCCTCTTGCAGTCTGGGACCCCTCAGGGGATGTCCACCTGCTGGCATGCCTGGCCAGCCTGGGTGAGGGGCTGATGGCTGTTTGCAGGCTGGCCAAGCTCCCAGTGGGGACCCTCACCCCATTGAGGTGTGGCCAGCCTGGGTGAGGGGCTGAGGGCCATTTTCAGGCCGCCCATAGCCCGTTCAGGGTTTGGGTCCCTACTGAGGTGCCTGTCCAGCCTGGGTGAGGGGCTAAGGGCCATTTTCAGGCTGCTGACAGCCCATTCAGCATTCGGGTCCCTACTGGGGTACCTGTCCAGCCTGGGTGAGGGGCTGAGGACCGTTTTCAAGCTGCTGACAGCCCATTCAGGGTTCAAGTCCCTACTGGGGTGCCTGGCCAGCCTGGGTGAAGGGCTGGGTGAGGCAGCTGGGTGCCGCCTCCGGGGTCCCAATGGCTGGCTCCGCCTCCTCTGCAGCCAGAGCCCAGCCGGCCGTGCTGGGCGCCACCTGCAGCTCCCGCTCATCTGCTCAGGGGTCATCATGGTGAGCTCCCAGCAGGCCCTGCTGGGTGCTGCCTGTGGTCTGATTGCCTGCTGGGCTCCTGTTGCCAGGGTAATGATGCCAGCATCCTGCCCCACTGCTATGGGTGCTGCCATTTTTGTCCCAGAGTACTGTTAATTTGCATATTACTGTTTTATTAGATAGGATCTTTTTGGAACTGGCTGCATGTTTTTACACTATGTTGGTAGAATGTTCTTGGAGGTATGTCAGGAGCCAACATAGAGATAGGAAGAGACCCCCTCTTTCAACCATTGGCCCTCTACTTTCATCTGTTGTCTTGTTAGGCTACAGCATATGAATTTTTATTTGAGAAACCATTGATTTTCTTGCTAAAAATGTGTGGGAACCATTGGATTAGATGAACTCTAAGAGCCCTGTAGTAATTTCCTGGGTCTGAAATAACAAATTACCATGAATTGAGTAGCTTAAAACAACAGAATTTTTTTCGATTCTGGTACCAAAGGCCAGAAGTCTGAAATCAATATCACTGGGCTGAAATAAAGGTGCATTAGGGGAAAATTTATTCCTTGTCTTTTCCAGCCTCTGGTGGTTGCTGGCATTCCTTGGCCTATAGCCAAATCATCCAATCTTCAAGACCTGTATTTTCAAATCTCTATCTGCTGTGTCTCACATCACCTTCCCCTCTGTGTGTCTAATCTCCCTCTGCCTCTCTTTTATATTGGTACATGTGATTGCATTAGGGCCCATCCAGATAATCCAGAATAATCTACCCATCTCAATATCTTAAACTTTATCACATTTGCATCTATACGGACCCTTTTTTGCCATACAAGTTAACATTCAAAGGTTCTGGTGATTAGGACATAGATATCTATTGAGATCAATTTGCAGCCTACCATAGGCCTTTCCAACAATAAGATTCTAGGATTTACTGGCCACTGCCCCCCTCCCCCCGCCCAGCCACCAATTTCCATCTTAGAAGCTTTCTCCACATTTCCATGCCTTAAAAAATCTAAAAGAACAGCATTGTTTTGTTTTATATAGTTTTATTGATTTCAGAGAGGAAGGGAAAAGGAGAGAGAGATAAAAACATCAATGATGAGAGAGAATCATCAATTGGCCTCCTCCTGCATGCGCCCCACCCCCACTGGGGATTGAGTCCTCAACCAGGGCATGTGACCTAACCAGGAATCGCACCATGCCCTCCTGGTTCATAGATTGATGCTCAACCACTGAGCCATGTTGACTGGGCTACAGCATTGATTTTACATTCAACCCAGGAATACGGAACCCAAACTTTATTCCTTCATCATGAAACAGTATAGGTTTGTGAGCCCCTATGTTATCTGTGATCTTTTTCTTTCTGTAAAAATCTAGTAAGTTGGTTTTGGTTGACCTTGTTGTCCAGAAGATACTGCGTGCCATGTATAGCCCCCAGGCAATGTAAAGAGAAGCACCAGTGCTGACCTTAGGGCACAAGTTAGGACTACAGTCTTCTCTCCTACGTGGGTCTCTTTCCTTTGTTCTGTGATCTGGAAGCATCTGTCTGCCCTCTGACAATGAAGAAAATACCTCCAGGGCCTCACACCAGTAACTTCGAGGAGCTATTTAAAAACTATTTTGTCACAAGGATCATTTCCCCCCCCCTTATATTCTATTTTTTATGATCAGAAAAGTAATTCTTGTTTAGTGTCCAAAAGTACAATATTTCAGTATAAAATATATCCCATAATTCCTCCTTTCCAGTACATTCACATTTCTATATGTCCAGACCCAGGCTAAGTGCACTCCACAATTTATCCCCTGCAATCTTCACAACTACCCTGTGAGGTGGCTATCATCAGACTCATTTTACCTATGAGAAAACTAAGGCATAGAGAGATTCAGCAATAAGCTCAAAGGACTAGGATAATACACATGGAGTTGAGACTTGAACCCAGGTACTCCTCACTCCAAAGCTCACGCTCTTGACCTCTGCACCCACCACACATTTTCAGTACAACTTTGTATTCATGGTTCTAAAAACAATATGACTGTGTGCTCACAAAAACATCTCCCCACTAGGATGCATTTTATGTTTGTGTGTGTGTGTGTGTGTGTGCACTTGTGCGCCAGGGGGATGGGGACAGGGGGATGAATCCACAGTCAAGGGTATTTCCCCACTGATTTTTAGATAGAGTGGAAGGGAGGGCGACAGACACAGAAAGAGAAACATCGATGTGAGAGAGACACATTGATTGGTTGCCTCCTGGACTAGGGCCAAGGATAGAGCCTGCAACCTAGCTAGGTATGAACACTTGACTGGAATTGAACCTGGGACCTTTCAGTCCTGGGACCCTTCAGTCCTCAGGCTAACACTCTATCCACTGAGCCAATTGGCTGTGGCTAGGTTGCATTCTTACAAGAAGTATCTTTGCTAGATTGATTTATATTCTGTCAAGCTCAAAACTTTATTATGTGATGCTGCTCTGAGTTTCTGGAGGGGAAGTTTCTAGAGTGGGAGTTTGGTTGCTGGGTTACTCATCTAGCCACAAGTTGATCGAGACACTTGGGGAAGCCCTAGCAGGCTTTGCTCAGTGGTTAGAGCATCAGCCTGCAGACTGAAGGGTCCCATGTTTGATTCTAGTTAGGGGCATGCACCTTGGTTGCAGGCTTGATCCCCAGCCCTAGTTGGGGCGCGTGCAGGAGGCAACCAATGGATGTGTCTCTCTCACATCGATGTGTCTCTCCCTTCCTCTCTCTCTCTCTCTCTCTCTCTCTCTCTCACAAAGAGGAAGAAGAAGAAGAAGAAGAAGAAGAAGAAGAAGAAGAAGAAGAAGAAGAAGCAGCTTAGGGAAAGCAAGATCCCATCAACAGGGCCTGGAGAGTCTCCCTAACTCCACCCTTCTGGAGGGGTCATGGTGTGGTATATTCCAAAGGTCAATTCACACACTCAGGACAACAGGAATGATGCCACCATAAGAGTGGATTTCTTGGAGTATGGGACAGGTAGGGTGATGAGAGGTCACACACTCCTCTCAGCCTTAAATTAACTAGTTTGCCATCTATATTCATTTCCTTTTTCAGTGAGTTATGTGCCTCCTTTTCCCTTGGTGCAGTCGAAACATATCCACTTCCATTTCTAAAGCATTGGAAGCTTTGCAGTCCCCACTTTGGTGGAAGAGGGAGGCAGTGTTGTGTAGTGGACAGAGCTCGGGATAGTAAGGCAGAGTCTTTCGGTTCCAGACAGAGCTCTGCCCCTGATACCAATGTGACCTTGAGCCAGTTCCTGGTCCTCTCTGGAACTCAGTTTTCCATATAGAAAAGAAAAAGTTTTGCTCGGCTAGTTGAGCATCAATCTGTGGACCAGTTGGTCACAGTTCAATTCCTGGTCAGGGCACATGCCTGGTTTTCGGGCTTGATCCCCAGCGTGGGGCGTGCAGGAGGGAGCCAATCAATGATTCTCTCTCATCATTGATGTTCCTATCTCTCCCTCTCCCTTCCTCTCTGAAATCAATAGAAATATATTTTATAAAAAAAGGAGAAGTTCACACTAAATGCTAGTGACTCTTTTACCTATAAAGTTCTATGATTTATAGAATGTTAATACTCTAGCATGCTACAAGGTGACTTAGAAACTCATCACAAATATTTAAATTAACTAGAAACATATGCTAAGCTCATCACATAACCACAAGCAAGATCATGGCAAGATCTAGAAGAGAGGTGACACAGAATAATTTGGTATTCTCTTCTCTCTGGATCCCCCAACTAAGTGTTTCCTAAGCTGGATTTCTGTGTGATCTCCAGCTTATTGTCATTGTTATCATCACCTAGTTCTTAAGATGAAAGACAGGAAGCTAGCTAGTGGGAGGACTTTCCCAGAGGCCACCACCACAGCAGCAGCAACAGCAATAGCAACAGTAGCAGCATCAAGGCCACTGTGGGTATTTGCTTCTCTTCTCACCCTTTTTAAAAAATAGATTTTAGGTTGCTGAATTTATTACCAAACAATGCCAGCCCTCATCTCTCAACACTGTCAAGCCAATTTGATGCCGTTCAAGTTTTACTCTGAGATCCTACCTAGTAGGGACCAAACTTTTGCAAGGCAGTAGGCAGTCTAGAGGTTATGGGAGACAGTTCTGACCCTGGGGCTTTCCAGGTCTGGTAGAGGAGCCAGGCAGGTACAAAACCAACTGGAACACCCAGATCATTCTGACTCTTAAGAATAGTGTGATCGGCCCTAACTGGTTTGGCTCAGTGGATAGAGCGTCGGCCTGCAGACTCAAGGGTCCCAGGTTCGATTCTGGTCAAGGGCATGTACCTTGGTTGCGGGCACATCCCCAGTGGGGAGTGTGAGGGAGGTGGCTGATCAATGTTTCTCTCTCATCAACGTTTCTAACTCTCTATCCCTCTCCCTTCCTCTCTGTAAAAAAATCAATAAAATATATTTAAAAAAAGAATAGTGTGATCAGTGCCAAGGTGAATCACAGGATCTTTGTGTGAGATTGGGTGGGTGAGAGGTATGCACTAGAGTCCTGCAGTGCATTCATGGCATCATCTCAGTAACCTGGCTGGATCTGGATCTTAAAAGGTCTTTCTGTGGCTTTATTTCAAGGTTATCGAGAGTCGTGAAAGGATTTTAAAACGAGCAGTGACAAGAAAGAAATCTACATTTATAAAAGAACCCTTGGATTGCTGGTGTTGAGAGCAGATGATATGAGAGGGCCAAGCAGGGAGACCAGATGTTCAGAGGAGAAATGATCATAGCTCAGTAGAAGGAGGTGGGAAGAAGCAACTGTATTAGGGAGATATTCAGGAACCCAAATAGATAGGATTTGGGGACATGATGGATATGGGAGATAAGAGAAGGGAACTAAGCAGGATGCTGGAGGGATGATGCTTCTGCTCTGAGGTCCATATGAAGGAGGGGCTGAGGTTGGGGAGGTTGCTTTGGGACACATTGGGGTGAAATCCTAGAAGATCACTTATCAGATGACTTGAGCAATTGGACTCAGGCCTTTGACTTTTGCTGCCCTTCTCTCTGTGGTTTTTGGCAGACAGAAAAGTCCTGGATGGTCATTGACACAGTAAATGCCTCCATAGACCTGCCCTCTCCTTGTTTGTTTGCCTGCTGCAAACAACTGGTAGTGAGGCTTGTTCAAAAGACTGGGAGGCAGGAGTCTGAATTCTGTCCAGATGGTCTGGTGTCCTTGAGCAAAACACTTGCTTTCTCTGGGCTTCAGTTTTTCCAAAATATGTACAAATATCTCACATGCATAAATATATTTTTTTCATGAGGTGTAGGTTAGATTGAAGATATGCAAGCACATTGTGAATTCTTAAGGAACAACATGCAAAGTATCATTATTATCATCATTATCATTATCATCCTGTTCTCTGACCTATCTTGGGCCATTTGTACTTTATGTTTACAGTTCCTCGCCTTCATATTTTTATCTGATTTTCCTTTTCTCTGATAGCCAGTGGATGATGCAGGCCAGGTACAAATATATCCAGAAGTAAATGGAAAGTTGAGATGATAATGTAGATAAGTCATGATTGTTTTAAAGGCTTTTCCTTGAAATATCTCAAGGCAGGCTGGACTGTGAGTCACGTCACATTTAAAAAGTTGTCCAGTATCATTTGAAAAGATTAAAAAATAAAGGAGATCAAACATACATTTTCCACTTCACTTCAAGACCATAGAACCAGAGCCTTTTCATCCATTCATTCCTTCAGCAAATATTTACTGGGCATATTACAGTGTGCTTTCTTCCAGGCATCTGAGGAACACTGAGGGGCTTGTGCTCCAGTGATTATTAGTGTGAGAAAGGCCCTGGAGATCATCTAGTATCTAGTTCAAACTTATGATTGTACAGAAGGGGAAACCAAGGACTAGTGATGCTTGGGATTTGTCCAGGATTTGCTGAGGCCCCTTGCAGCTGAGGAAGAACAGAAAGCAGAACCCCCTGTGCTCCTAGGCTGTGAGTCCTGCTATGGTACCTGTGTTGGCTTGGATTTGAAAACACAGAGCTATTTGCCCAATACTTCATGAAGCAAACACTCTGTGCCAGGCCTCAGGCTGGACCTCGCGGAGATGAAGTCATTGCAAGGTAAATGGTGCTCAGGTCTTACTCTAGAGCATTGGTTCTCAACCTTCCTAATGCAGCGACCCTTTGACATAGTTCCTCATGTTGTGATGACCCCCAACGATAAAATTATTTTTATTGCTACTTCATAACTGTAATTTTGCTAGTGTTATGAATTGTAATGTAAATATCTGATATGCAGGATGTATTTAGGTGACCCCTGTGAAAGGGTCGAGACCCACAGGTTGAGAACCACTGCTCTAGAGGATTCTGTCAGTTCACCTGGCAATTACAGTCCATGATCTAAGTGCCTCTCTCTAGGATTCTGCTCTGGTTGTCTCCTTCTCCTCCCCATGCAAGACACAGTACACAAGACAAGGTATCCAAGACTGAGACCCCACTAGATGTTTATGGAATGAATGTGTGTGAGGTACAGCTAGTATGGAAGTGGGTGCATGCCTTCTGATGTACCACCAGTCCACCTAGTCTTAATACTATGGCTTAGGTCCCAGACATCCCAGAGAGAGTGATTCACTAGGGAAAATGTAATTCTCAATAGGGTCAACTGTTTCTGAGTTGTGGACAAATACAGTTCAGGCTTTGCCACTGATGTTTGGATTGTCCTTCAACTCTTCTGAGCTATCTGAAGCAACAAGAATGAAACTGAAGGAGACCATTAGATCAGTGAAGCTTTTTTGATTGATTTTATTGATTTTAGAGAGGGATGGAGAGAGAGAAACATTGATTGTTTGTTGCCTGTATGCACCCCACCAGGAATCAAACACAAAACCTGGGTATGTGTCCTGACTGGGAATCAAACCAGTAACCGGTGCACTCAACCAACTGAGCCACACCTGCCAGGGCAGAACAGTGAACACTTTGTGAGTGCTAATTTTGTGTCAGGCATTGCTCTAAGTGCTTCATATATTCTCCACAAGAATTTATGAAATGGGTACTATTACTAGTCTCATTTCACAAATAAAGAAACTGACACAGAGAGGTGGAGTTTCTTGCCCAGGTCACACAGACTGTAAGTGGCAGAGCTCAGGCTCCAACCTTGGCAGAGTGGCCCCTACTTTTCCCCACACACTCAAACTAAAATACTATTCAGAACTGTTTGGACTTTGGAGCTGTCTATGCAAGACATAGTCCTAGTATGTGCCACAAATGTGTTATAAGATAGTAAGAAGCTAGGAAAATTCCAGAATAAGAAACTAAGACAGAGAGTTAAACAGCAGTTTGCAGCCACCTAGTAAATCCTATCTTCCCTAAACCAAAGATAGTTATGGGTAAATGGTTTTGGGGTGGGCAAGAAAGGGTTAAGAGGGAAAAGAGGGACATCTATAATACTTTTAACAATAAAGATAAACAAAAATTTCCAAAAAAAG
>PVJC01041834.1:0-15183 GCA_004026665.1 Murina feae
ATATTCTCTGGGGATAGACACTTTATTTTTTTCTTTTGTTCTCTATTTTTTTTTGAAATGGGATTATGCACATGGAAGGATTTATTTGGGTGATATCTCAGTGTTAGATGTAAAACAAATTGGAGAGAGTGAGGAAATGTCTAAGAAACACACAAAATAATATGGCAATAGTCCATGTAGACTTCCTTAATCTTATCCTGTAACCCTAAACATGTATCCCTTAGAGTATATAGTACATGCTATGAGTGGGTTCATGGCAAATTATGACAAGCTTAGGAACTTGAAACAGTACATGTTTATTACCTGGTATTACCTTTGGATCAGGAATTGGGCATGGCTTAGTTGTTTCCTGATCTGTGGTTTCGTAAGCCTAGAACCAAGGTCTTCACCAGCCTGCCTTCTCATCTGAAACTCAGAGTTCTATTCCAAGCTCATTCGGGCTGTGGTTATAATTTAGTTCCTTGTGGTTGTGAGACTGAGGCCCTCGGCTCCCAGAGGCCACCCCTGCCCGTTGCCATTCTGAAAGCTGTGAGGAGTGCGGTGGTATCTCATTGTGGTTTTATGGTTATCCCAGTATATTCATGCTTAGTTACTCCATTAGTGACATCTAAATTTGCCCAATAGGGTTGTTTTATTGGGTTGGGACAGCTGCTTATCTCGAGATATTTGAGCATCCGTTTTTGCCTCTTGATCACGGTAAAGACAGTGAACTAACCAACCAACTAACTAATTATTTATGGCAAGGTTTTTGTTTGTTTTTTAAGTTCAAAGTCTCAAGGGCCAATTTGTTTATTGATAACTTACAGTGAAGATAATTGGTTAGACATCCTGTGTCCATTATTTGACCAAACTCTGGAGGACACTTCTGCCTCAGCACTCCTGAAATCAAATTTCAGAACAAATATCAGCAGTTTTATCCAGAGAAAAATTATCTTTGAGTAAATAACAATAACATTGGGAAGTTTATTCCTGGATGTTTCTCAGTCCCCAACTCATTTGAATTCTCTTTCTCCTGCTGTATCAGACTATTTGCCCTTATTAAAAGCATTATATGAGTATGCGCATCGGAGCCTTATCATTTATTTAAATATTTGGAAATATTTGCAATATTTACCCACCCTTTACATTTTCATAATTTTGGAATTTTTCAATTTTTTCTCTTTATATCTTCAAAGCATTCTATAAAAAATGAATCATAAATGTTTTTAGCTTTGTTGGTTAGTCTCTGTTGAAACTCTGCCATTGCAGTGCAAAAAGAAAACATAGGTAGCATGTAAATGAATGGTTTAGCTGTGTTACAAAGGAATTTTATTTAGAAAAATAAATGGCGAGACAAATTTGCTCCACAGGCCATAGTTTGCCAATTCATGGCAAGGTGTGTGAAATGAGATCATATAGGCACCAACCCTACTCTCTACATTGCCTTATCCTTTCTTAGCTCGCATAGTAATACTTGTAAATGTACTTATAAACTTTACAGTTCTCAAAGAGGTGTGTCTTACATCATCAGTCTTTGTTTATTATAAAGGTGAAAGTCCATAGAATGTGCATTATAGCCAAATGCTGGATGTTTACCAATGATCCTCACTTTCTAATTCACGTAACTTTGTATAAATTCCTTCCACACGGTCTCACAGTTGATATGGATGACCAGTGAAAAACAATGGAAATGATAGTATGCCATTTCTGAGTCTAGTTCATAAAAGGTAGTGTGGCTTCTTCCTTTTTTTCTCTTTCAGGTCACTTGATGTGAGAATGCCAGCCATCATATTAGGAGCAACCCTGTTGAAAGGACCTATGACAAGGAGCTAAAACCTTTTTGTTGAAGCTTACATTTGAAACATGTATGGTTTTGTGCCCCAAGCTTACCTCAATAAATTCAATTAAAAAAGAAATAAAGTCTGTTTCTAGCAGCTATGTAATGAGCATGTCTTGCAAGCCAACTTTCCAGCTCCACTCCAGACTTCAGGTATCAGAGCCCCAGCTATCTTGACAGTCACCTAATGAGAGAAGCTGAGTCACATCCATCCTAAGTTGTTCAAGGATTCCCAGCCCTCAGAAACTGTGTGACATAATGTGTTTATTCTTTGAAGATGCTGTTTGTCAGACTTAGTGGTAGACTCACTCATAAAGACCTATCTTAATTAAAAAACAAAAGAAAACATACAAAAGCAAATAAAATGTTATTGAAAGTAGTCAACAATTTCCCAAAGTTCATCCTCCTAGAAGTTCCATGCCTCAAAATTTCCTTTATATAGTCGTTACTCTTCATTTTGTTTTCAGTAAAATTGGCCCCATTCCAGTATCCAAATTGAGCCCCAACTGATTCACATCAATCAATGTCTTATTCATCAGCCACAGTAATTTGCATCAAGCTCAGTTGTTGTCAAGAAGATGAAAATGAATCCTTGGATGTCCTTTATAGGAACATAAGGAAGATAAGATAGACACAAAAGAGTTTATATTACACTAGAGGCCCAGTGCACAAATTTGGTTGGCGATCAGGGCCAATCAGGGTCAGCTGGCCAGGGGGGAGGGACCATGGGAAGTTGGCTGCTCATGGGAGGTTGGCTGTGGAAAGGCACTGACCACCAGGGTGCACCTCCTGCATTGAACGTCTGCCCTCAGGTGGTCAGTGCACATCATAGCTACCAGCCAGTCTTCAGTTGTAAGGGTCGCTTAGGCTTTTATATATATACTAGAGGCCCGGTGCACAAAAATTTGTTCACTCAGGGGGTTCTCTCAGCCCAGCCTGTGCTCTCCTGCAGTCTGGGACCCCTCAGGGGATGTCCACCTGCTTGCTTAGGCCCACTCCCCGGGGGATCGAGCCTCAGCTGGCAGTCAGACATCCCTATGGCAGCCCGGGAGCCCTTAGGGGATGTCCACTTGCCACCAGCCAACAGGCCTAAGCTGCAGTCGGACATCCTTGGTGCTGCTGAGGAGGCAGGAGAGGCTCCAGCATTATACTGACAGCCATCAGCCCGGCTTGTGGCTGAGCAGAGCTCCCCCTGTGGGAGTGCACTGACCACCAGGGGCCAGCTCCTGCATTGAGCGTCTGCCCCCTGGTGGTCAGTGTGTGTCATAGTGACCAGTCCTTCCCAGTCATTCTGCTGTTAGGGTCAAGTTGCATATTACCCTTTTATTATATAGTAGGATTGTTCTTGTTATACAACTTTAAAACCAGGCAAAACTAAACTATAGTTCACATTAGACGTGAAGATCATGTGAGAGGTGAAGATGGTGATATATATGGAAAAAGAAAGAACATGTTAACAAGAAGGACTCAAAGAACCAACCAGGTTGGCAGTTCAGAAAGAATTTTATATACACCTTTTCTGTGAGTGTGTAGACCTGTATGTTTAGTTACCTTTTTTGTGACTTGAGTCTAAGGTTCTTGAATTGAACACTCCTTGATGAATTTTTATTTCTATGTCAATGAACTAAGAGAAAAAAGAAGATCGTGTTTTAGATAAGTCTCACCAAACATGATTCTGAAAACTCTGAATAACTTACAAATGAAGGTCTTCCTGTTACACATTGTGTCACAAATTTGTAAAATCTCAAAACTAAATCTTGGAGCAAATTCTTAAAATTCTATTTACTTAAGGCAATTTTACATGGGGGGGAAAAAAGCAAAATTATGCAGTTTTTGCTACTTCAGTGATGTCCAACATGAAAGCTAAAAACAAATTAGAGTTCAAGTTGGCAAATGATTATTGATCCATCTCCTCTCTCAGAATGGATTTACATAAAGTCTGGATGAATGAATTTTTATGTTTACATTCTTTGGTTAGAATTTAAATGTTATCCGTTGTGGTGGTTAATTTAAATCAGTAGCATGTACAAACTGCATAAAAAGATGGAAAACTTTTAATGGAAACTGAAAAATAAAATCACATTCCTTGGGTTTTGTTTTTCTTTTTCCTCTTTTTTTTGTTTTGTTTTGCTTTGTTTTTGGTTGAAAAGAATGTCTTTAACAAAGAAACTTCATCTATGATAATATTGCAATGCTTAAAAATAAACAATATAAATAAGAAAAACTTATTTGGGAGCCTGCTTTATATGTGGATGAATGGTAGATTGTATTTCCAGATACTTAATCAGAGATCAAGATCCCTACTCTCAAGAATTTTATTCTGATTATCCTACATTTTAATTCCACACTAACAAAGTTATTCTTCCAAGAACAAAAATGTAAATTCAGCTATCAGTATGTTATCTGAATAACACAGTAAACGTATAATAATACTAGTAAAAATAAGGAAAGTAGAATTTCTGAAGGCATGTTCAAAGGACTTGAAAGGAAAACAACATTGGAGAAAACAGTGTTAAAAGTTTTTTTTTTAAAGTATATATTTTATTGATTTTAGAGAAGAAAGGAGAGGGATAGAGTGATAGAAACATCAATGATGATGAGAAAGAATCATTGATTGGCTTCCTCCTGCAAATCCCCTACTGGAGATGGAGCCAGAAACCTGGGCATATGCTCTTGACCAGAATCAAACCTGGGACCTTTTAATCTGCAGGCTGAGGTTCTATCCACTGAGCCAAACTGGCTAGGGCTACAGTGTGAAAAGCTTTTAAAGCTCAAATAAATGAAGCACTTTAGTGTGGTTAGAGACCGCCTGAAGCAATTGTAGAACACAGGTGTGTGTGTGTGTGTGTGTGTGTGTGTGAGAGAGAGAGAGAGAGAGAGAGAGAGAGAGAGAGAGAGAGAGAGAGAGATATGGGAAGTCACTCTGTTTCTACATTTTTTCATATTCACCTTCCATCGCTGGGCTAATGAGGCAAGAGATCAGAAGCGCACAATGAGATAGACATACCAATCATGCTGCTAAGGAAATCAAAATCACAAAACATGGACAGAAACATAGGCCTGCTTTGAAATGCTTTCTGTGTGCTCTGGGGAAAGACAGCCTGGGTCTCAAGCTTAGTGGTGTTGGTCAAGTATCTAGCTCTGCCTTATTTCTCTCATCATTAAAATGATCGGAAATTAAAGAATTCTGACTCTATCTCTAGGATATAATCCCCATGAGGAAAAGTTTAAGTCTGACTTGTTCACTTACTATCCTGAAATTGTGGTGTAATAGATTTTTTAAAAAATCTTCAACCAAGGGTATGTTTATTGATTTTAGAGAAAAAGAGAAACATCTATCAGTTGCCTCCTGTGTGCTCCCCAGCCTTGGACTGAACTCGCAACCTAGATAAGTGCCCTGACTGGGAGTCAAAGCCACGACCTTTCAGTGTATGTGACAGTGTTCTAACCAACTGAGCCACACTGGCCAGAGCAGTAGCAGATTTTTTGAAATTGAATTTATTGGGGTGACATTGGTTAATCAAATTATTTAGGTACAATTTTATAATACATCATCTGTATATTATATTGTGTTTCACCATTTTAAGTCATGTCTTTCCCATCACCATTTATCACCCCTTTACCCTCTCCTGCCTGCCTACACCCCCATTTCCCTCTGGTAATCACCATACTATTGTTTGTTGTTGAGTTGGTTTTTGCTTAACCCTTTCAGCTTTTGCACCCAACTTCCATGCCACTCCCTTCTGACCTAATATAAGTTTGTTTTTATTTTGTTAGTTTACTTTGTTCACTAGTGACCTGGTGCATGAAATTCGTGCACATTAAAAGGGAGTTAATTAGAGAAAATATTTTAATATTGCCATTTCCCTTTCTCTATAATAGAAGTGTCAGAGATGAAAGAAAAATTAGAAAATGTATATGAAAATCTCCCTCCTGAAAGAGTCTGGGACATGCCTCAAGAACCAGAGTCAAGTTCCTGCCCACCTATGTGCACCTCAAAATCGCATGAGACCCAGACCTGGCCGGCCCCACCCCCATTGAGCTAGATCCAGACCTGGCCGACCCCACCACCATCAAGCCCCACTGCATAGGGAGGCATAGCCTCAGGTTGCCTGGCCTGACGCAGAGGCAGGGGACACAGCCTGAGAACCCCAGGCCAGGCTGGGGGATGCGCCTTGAGGTCCCCTGGCCTGGGCCAGAGGTTTGAGGTCCTCCATCAAACTCTACCAGGTGAGGGCATGACCTGAGGTCCCTTGTCAAGCCCTACTGGGTGGGGGACACAGTCTGAGATCCCCTGTCACACTCCCCAAGCAAGGGGTGAATCCTCAGGTCCCCTGCTTCAGCCCAGTACCACATAGCCTGAGGTCCCTACTGATTGCTCGTTAAGGCTAGTTAGAAACTTGGAACGTGGCCTCCATTGTGGGTGCAGCCATCTTGACCGTTATGGTGTGATGTTCAATTTGCATAGTCCCTCTTTATTAGATAAGATTACATTCCATAAATAAGTGAGACCATATGGCATTTGTCTTTCTCTGACTGCTGACTGGCTTATTTCACTTAGCTTAATACTCTGCAAGTCCATCCAGGCTATCACAAAAGGCAAGATTTTATTTCTTTTCTTTTATGGCTGAGTTGTATTCCATTGTGTAGATGTACCACAGCTTTTTTATCCATTAATCTACTGCTGGGCATTTGGGCTATAGAGAAAAGAATAAATAGCAAATTATTTTTGAATGAGTAAATGGTATTGATTATATGAATCGTCAATGCTATCAGTCATGCTTTATTTTTTCTCGTAGGCTCAGGCTGCTGTTCCTGCCAAGAAAAGTGGATTGGATACCAATGCAGCTGTTACTTCATTTCTAATGAATTAAAAACTTGGGTGGGAAGTAAGGAATTCTGTGCCTCTCAAAATTCCAGTCTACTTTAGTTGCAAAATGGAGATGAATTGGTATGTATTTAATTCTGGTTTCTTATAATTTTTTGACCTAAGAAAATATACTATTTAGGTAAACTGAATACTTTGAATCAAGTCTTTAATCAGATAGTAACTAGATGGTTATATTTGAACTAATAACCTACAACTTACTATACCTTGAAAGAATCATTATAGAATCTACATATAATTTCTCAAGGATTTATATTATAAGAATAAAAATCAAGATAGATTCCAGGTAAAGTACAAAAAACCTTTTGGAAAGAAATCAAAGGAGAAATAATGAGTCATTTTTGTTCAATGATCTAACTGAACAACTTTATAATTTTTATTTTTATAATTGAATTTATAATTTCTTTTATAATTAGTTAGCTGTTGTCAACACTCTGGGATATTATATGACATGAATATGGAGATTATGATCATAAAATTATCAACTTTGTTTTCTAACTTCTTTTAAATAAAATTTTATTATTGACAGTATAAGAGATATCTCCCAGTTTCCCCATTTACCTCCATCCTCCCTGCTTCTACCCTGCCCCCCAGGTCTTTACTACCCTATTGCACATGTCCATGGGCATATAAGTATATAAGTTATTTGGTTTATCGCTTCTCATTCCCCCAACACCACATCAAAGTATTTCAGTCTGTTACATGCCTACATGCTTCGGGTCTTATTTGTTGGTCAATTCATTCTGTTCATTGGATCCCACAAATAAGTGAGATCGCCCAATACTTGTCTTTCTCAGATTGGCTTATTCCATTTAGCATAATATTTTTCAGTTCCATCTATGCTGTCCCAAAGATTTCTCTTTTTTTACAGCTGCATAGTATTCCATAGTATAAATGTCCACAGCTTTTTTTTTTAATCCATTCATTTACTGATGGGCACTTGGGCTGTTTCCAAATTTTAGCTATCTATAATAATAAAAGCATAATATGCTAATTAGACCAGACAGCCAAACAACCTTTTGGACGACCTTTCAGATGAAGCTGGG
The DNA here is from genome assembly GCA_004026665.1 of Murina feae. Taxonomy (NCBI): domain Eukaryota; kingdom Metazoa; phylum Chordata; class Mammalia; order Chiroptera; family Vespertilionidae; genus Murina; species Murina feae. Next base: position 7,751 of record PVJC01041834.1, read on the forward strand.
GCTGCGAGGGCTGAGACCCTTGCACGAATTTCATGCATCGGGCCTCTAGTTGTAAACAATGCTACTATGAAAATATAGGGTGCATATATTCTTTCTGATTGGTGTTTTGGTTTTTTTAGGATATGTTCTCAGAAGTGGGATTGCTGGGTCAAACAAAAGTTTCATTTTTAATTTTTTGAGAAAACTCTATACTGTCTTCCACAGTGGCTGCACCAATCTGCATTCCCACCAGCAGTGCACGAGGGTTCCCTTTTCTCCTCATCCTCTCCAGCACTTGTCATTTGCTGATTTTTTGATGACAGCCATTCTGACATGTGTGAGGTGATATGTCATTGTGGTTTTAAATTGCATTTCTCTGATGATCAGTGACTTTGAGCATGTTTTTAAATATCTCGGCCATTTGTATGTCCTCCTTGTAGAACTATCTATTCAGGTCCTCTGCCCATTTTTTTTTTTTTACATGTGGGAAGGACATAAATCATGTGGAGCCAGAGTTTTGACCATTGTAGTTTGCTTCCTACTTATTCCTAATTATCTTTGCCTTGTGGAATTCAACCCTTATGAAAAAATCAAATGCATTGTGATGATGTTGGTCAGTATAAACAATAGAATATGGCATAGGTCATATATGTTACTCTTGAGGATACATCATAAAAGACAGTGTGACTTCTGCCTTGTACTTTCTCAGATCACAGGAGAGAATTCAGAAACCATGTCATGAGGGACTTTGGAGAGGTCCATGTGGTGTGGAACTTAGGACTCCTATGAACAGCCAGCAAAAAATTAAGCTTCTTGCTGACAGCCATGTAAATGAACCTTCCTGGAAGCAGCTTTTCCAGCCAGTGTTAAGTCTTCTGACGATTCCACCCCAGCCTACCTTTCCCCAGCAACCTCATAACAGATCTTGAGCCAGAATGACCTCACTTGAATTCCTAATCCATAGCAACTGTGTAATATAATAATATATTTTGTTGGTTTTAAGCTGAAAAGTTTGGGGTTAAATTTTTGTATACAGTAGTTAGTGAAAACTATTTGTCTTATCATAATGACCCAATGAACAAAGGATATTTCAGAGCCCAACAGTAAGCTAACATTGTGTCTTCTTTGAAGTTCTGATTTATAACCCTTGTGAAATTAAAAGCATATTATCTATCAAATTGAAACTTTTAAACTTACCTAATAATATTATATTATCCATAAGTGTCACTTTGATCTCTGAAAATATCCTTTTAATGGCCCCTATCTACCTTCTGTTATTGGACTGGGTCTCCACAAACTGTTGCCATAGAATTTTTTGTCATGATTCTCTTAAATACCAAATATTTTATTGATTAAAGCTTAAATTTTTTATATTTTTAGTTGAGAATAAATATGCATAAAATATATCTGTTAAATTTACATTTAATTTTCTTACCTATGTCCAAATGCTACTAGATTGAAATAGCTGATGTAAATGCTACTAGATTAAAATATAGACTAGCACCAAGAAATACTCTCTCATGCTACTTGCTAATTGATACTGACTCTTCTCCAAGAGAATCACTATTCTAATTTCTAAAGGCATGGGTTTAGCCTAATCTTGAATTCAGTATGAATAAAGTTTACTATATATATATATCTGTGATTTCTCTCACAGGGCATTATGGCTATGGGATTTATTCATTTATGTAGTGTTGGTAAAGTAGCTCATTGCTTTTTATTGTTATGTAGAATTCACAAGACTATGGCACAATTTGCCTACATATTCTAATTCTGTTTGACATTTTTTCCTTTGTTTTTTTACTTTTTGACCATTATAAGTAAAATTACTCTGAACATTTTTGTGTAACGCTTTGTTGGAAACATGCCCACAATAGTCTTGAATATATGCCTAGGAGTTTCATTTCCAAGTTGCAGGCTGGCATATATTTAGTTCCATTAGATGATGCTTAAAAATATTATAAAAATGTATATATAGAACTTGTTTATGATCTTGCCATAATTGATGTGCATGTGTTCCACATCCTTGCCAAGACATAGCCTTACCCCTTATTTCAGTCTAAACAGACCACTTTTTGGGTGAGCCTTTGGAAAGGTGGGGTATTGGGAACTCAGTCTATGTCTTCTTCCCTTCCAAGAGAATGTTGGGAGCTGGGAGTTTCTTCCTAATTCCACGGTGCTTTGCAGGAGGTAGAGGTTATGACAAGAGTATGTCTCAATTTCCTCTACTGGTTTTAAAGTGGAAGCTTTGCACTCATCCAAGTTGCAGGAGCCTCTCAACTGGTTTCTCAATTTTTCACAAGGGGAATTTAACCACGAATTACTGTTGAATCGGTGTGTTTTTACTTGGAAGTAAACTCAAGAGCTTCCTTATCTGCCATCTTGCTGGCATCACTCTGCTAATTTATTTTTCTTAGAAGTACAAATATAAATAAGCATATTACATATTTATAACTTATGTATATATACATATTTACATCCTTAAGTGATATAACATAAAAATATTTAGTCACTCTATTTCTAATTTATATAAAAACTAGTGACCCATTGCGCGAAATCGCGCGAGACCTGGAATCCCTCCTCCACACCCCTTATACCTCCCATGCCATGGGACCACCCCTAGTCCTGGAGTCCCACGCCACATGGCTAATATGCCACAGGACCTCCCAAGTCCTGGAGTGCCTCCCCGATGCCCTTCTTCCAGGCTGTGAGGAGTGGCTACTGGGCCCCACCCCCTTGGCATGTATGTGGGGCCACGGAAATCCTTGCAGAAGCCACACGAAGTGGGCACCAGGACCCCTGCACCATCACAGGGCTGCAGGAACCCTGGCAGAAGCGGCACAGAGTGGCTGCCCCACCCCCGTTATGTGCACTCCCATCTTGTGATGGTGTGAGGGTCAATTTGCATATTACCTATTTATTATATAGGATGAATTTGGATTGCAATCAAACTCATGTTAACTGAATTTTAGTAGGGAAAAATTATGACCATGTGTAAGTGGAAGAAATTGTAGCTGGATTCCATTACATGACTGATAGAACAATTGTCATTTTAACAATAACATAAAACAACTCTGTAGAGCACTAACTAGCACTTCCAATATCTTCTGATTACCTGCCAAGATTTTCTGAACCATATTCTTTGGGATGCTTCTGGCTAGTATACAACTTATACTATAAAATCCAATGTGATACACTTTCTCTGTATGCTTTTACTTGGTGCAGCATAAAAATGGTTAGACTTTCATTTTTTTCATCCATTATGGGCTATAGCTATTTGGTAAAACACTACATAAATAACAACTGCCTTCCACAGTGAACACAGTCCCCACAGGTTCATATTTAATTTAATTTAATTTATTTATTTATATATTTTTATAGGTTCATATTTTAGAATGCTTATTTACTGACAACTTACGAGTCTTCCATACAAGATTTTTCTGGTTAAGAGTAGTAAATAGATTTTAGAGTAAGAATCTAAAAGAAAGGGTACTTTAATGAATGTACTAGCTAAACCTCCAGTTTTATATTGCAGAGATGGTTACTTGATTCCAAATGTCCCCCATGTCTCCCCAAAATCTGTAAAATCAATAAGAAGGCAAAGAAAACTACATAAGACTCATGCTCTTTCAGCCCTTCCAGTGACAAAGAACACAAATTATGTGTAAGAAGAGAAAACAGATAAACAGAGCTCTTGCTACTGAATGTCTATGCTATGGGATAAGGGGTTGTTCTTAAAATATCCTATTACAAAGAGAAGCAGAGGACATAGATACATTCCAGCCAAGAAGATAAAACTGCAACAATAAATTACAAAATACTTAATATAGTTTGGAATTTGGTAGCTTATAAATGAGGAAAGGTTTCCAATGTAAGACAAGAAGTGAGAAACTTGAAAAAAAAATTTCCCTGTAGGAGAAGCATGTAAGAAAGAAGAAGTGTTACATCTTAGAGATGTGAGTGTAAAAGACAATAAATAATTTGGAGGATTTAGGAATCCTAAAGTCATAAAAGAGAAAAAGGGTATTCCTTTCTCCTCCCAACTCCATACCAGCACCTCCACAAAAGAAACTGCACCGAACAGGGCAGATCTGACACAAGAGGAAGCTCTCTGACTAGGAATCTCAGCCACCAATTAAATCAGATTTTTTTTAAAGACTACATTTGTATAAAACCTCTTTCTAACAGGTCAAGAATGTGCATAGAATACTTCCTACCTAAGAAGAATCATGCACCTAAAAAAGGAAACAAGCACAAAGGTGAAGAAAACTGTCATATAGTACTGCACATTGAATTAGATGTCCTCGTAGAGTCATTAAAAGAACAGAGACGCAAAATTTAAAAAAAGGTAAAAATCAAGCAGGAGTTGATCAAACTCAGGAAAGTAATAGAATTCTAAAAGTAAAGTGATGAACAACGATTTCTAAGGCAAATAGAAACAATAAGTAAGTATACGGTAGGTTGCAATCCCGATACTAGTCAAACAAGTGTACCTTCAGAGAATTAAACAGAGGGAGGAAAGACACTTGATGTTAAAAATGATTACTACCATGAAGATTAAAATGTTAGGAATCTATCCAGTAAATAACAGTGGCTATTTGTGCAATAAAAATAATGAAAGGAGATGCATGAAGAAGCAGATAGTAACACATTCATAAATATCCAAAAGAACTGAAAAAAGGTACTCAAACAAATACTTATACACAAATGTTGTTCACTTGTACACTAAAAAAGAGCACTATTCATAGTTGACAAAAGGTGGAAACATACTGAATGTTCATCAATGGATGGATAAAGTGTGGCATGTTCACACAATGGAATATCATCTGCACTAATAAAAGAGAAAGATGCAAATTGACTGTACCTTCGTGATGCCCACCAGCCAATTAGGAGTGTGCATGCAAATTAACCCAACAAATATGGTGGATTAATTTGCATACACAGGTGCTGAGAAGCCAGGGGTAGGGTGGGATGCTTGTGTCATTGCCATGGAGATGACACAGACGTTCCACACTGCCCCAGCTGCTCCAGGCCTCTGAGCAGTGTGGGAAGGTGGAAAGGCAGACCCAGTCAGAGCGAAGGCGGTACCAGTAGCCAGGAGAAGGAAGGCCCATTCTTGCATGAATCTTCGTGCATCAGACCTCTAGTTCAGTCATCAAGAGGAATGAAGTACTGATAGATGCTAGTATATGAATGAACCTCAAAAACATTATGTTTCGGTGAAAGATACCAAAAGGTTAAATACTACAGGGTGGGGTAAAAGTAGGTTTACAGTTGTTCATATGGAAAATAAATACAATAATAAAGAAATAATAATGTAAGAAAAAACTGTTTCACATACAAGTGTGGAGCTATTTTTTCCTCATGCTGTATAGTATGATTCCGTTTCTATGTAATACTAAGAGGCCCAGTGCATGAAATTTGTGCACTGGGGGGGGGGGTGCGTCCTTCAGCTTAGCCTGCACCATCTCACAGTCTGGGAGCCCTCGAGGAATATCCAACTGTCAGTTTAGGCCCACTGACTAAGCCTGAAGTAGGACATCCTTAGCACTCCCACCACACCAGCTGTGAGGTAAGCCTAGCTTCTGGTTAAGCGGCACTCCCCCTGTGGGAGCACACTGACATCAGGGGGCAGCTTCTGTGTTGAGTGTCTGCCTCCTGGTGGTCAGTGTGAATCATAGTGACCGGTCATTCTGCCATTCGGTCCATTTGCAGATTAGCCTTTTATTATATAGGATTCTGAATAGGTAAATTCACAGTTACAGAAAACAGATTACTGGTTGCCAGGAAGGAAGGGAGAATGAAGAGTACTGCAAATTAACCCAGCCAAGATTGCAGTTGGCAGCCACAGAGCTAGAGCAAACAGGAGGCTTCTGTTGTACGAGCAATGGAGGAAACTGCCTGCCTAGGCCACTCAAGGCAACAAAGTTTCAATTATAGAAGCCACGGAGCTGAAGCAAACAGGAGGCTTCCTTTCACCAGCGATTGAGGAAACTGCCTGCCTAGGCCAGCTGTGGCCTTACACTCAAGACAACAAAGTTTCAATTATAGAAGATAAATAAACCCCAGAAACCTGATTCCAGTCAGCCTCTCTGGGATGTTGGGTCAATGCGAGCTGTGGCCAGCCTACAAACAGCCATCAGCCCCTCACCCAGGCTGGCTAGGCATGCCAGCTGGTGGACATCCTCTGAGGGGTCCCAGACTGCAAGAGGGCACAGGCTGGGCTGAGGGACCCCCCCGAGTGCAAAAATTTTTGTGCACCAGGCCCCTAGTACTAAAATAAATAGTATTATTTTACAGAAATAAAGCCAATTAGAAGACAATGGATGAAGGCCCTATTTATCTAATAAAAGAGAAACATGCAAATTGACCATTACCACCAGCCAATCAGAGTGGCTGTATGCAAATTAATTTAGCCAAGATGGAGGCCGACAGCCATGGAGCTAGAGCAAACCAAAGGCTTCTGTTGCAACTGCCTGCCTAGGCTGGCTGAGCCTCTGCTCACAGCCACACTCACCAGCCAATCAGAGCGGCTGTATGCAAATTAACCCAGCCAAGAAGGAGGCTGGCAGGGCGACTCTGCACTGGGAGCCTCCACGGCCGGCCAGCATAGCTGTGCCAGGTGTGTCAGCTCAGTGGGAGGGGCAGTCTGGCCTGGGGCCTCCTCGGGGCGTCCAGGAGTGCCTGCCCTGGGTCCACTGCCCGGGGGCCTCCACCAGGCGTGTGGGAGAGTGGGTCCTCCACGGGGCTTGTAGGAGCAGCCATCCTGGGTCCATTGCCTGGCTCCGCCCCCTGGGGGCCTCTGCGGGGCATGCGGGAGTGCGAGGGGCCTCTGCAGGGTGTGTAGAAGCAGTCGTCCCGGGTCCTCAGCCTGGCTCTGCCCAGGGGGCCTCCTCGGGGGCGTGCGGGAGCACCCGTCCAGGGTCTGCTACCTTCATCTGCTCCCCAGGGGCCTCCACAGGGCGTGCGGGAGCGTCTGCTGCACAGTGTGGAGAATCCGAAGCCAGTTCGCTGCCCGGCTCCATCCAGGTGTGTTTGCTCAGTAGCAGGGCCCCACCGAGGGATCCTGCACCAGCGTCCGCCCCTGGCTTGCCACCCAGCTCTGCGCCAGGTGTGTCTCCTCAGCGGTGTGGGCCCACCAGGCGTGTGCAATCATGGGCCCTCTGGTGGGAAACGTCCAGGCCTGCACTCACCAGCCCTCCCACCCCCCAGTGTATGAACCCTAAAGGGGCTGTGGGCAGCCTGAAAAAGGCCCTCAGCCCCTCAACCAGGCTGGCCAGGCATGCCAGCAGGTGGACATCCCCCCCGAGGTGTCCCAGACTGTAAGAGGGCACAGGCCGGGCTGAGAGACCCCCACCCTCCGAGTGCACAAATTTTTGTGCACCGGGCCCCTAGTATAATAATAAATACAATAATATATTTAGGAATAAATACAAAAAATAATTCCACCAATA
>PVJC01041835.1:0-15194 GCA_004026665.1 Murina feae
ATGGAAAAGAAAAAGAAAAAAGAAAGCTAACATTCTGAACTCATTCAATCAGTGAGGTACTGTGCTAGGTATTTTATGTCTATTGTGCAATTTCATTTTCATAGCAAACATATGAAGTATACAGTATATATCTGAATATATAGAAATATATAGAAATATTCAAGGATCAAAAAACTCAATCTCAAAAATATAACTTACCCAAGTTACACATTAAGTAGATAAAATGGAGTTCAAACCACATATTATCAGTCTGTTCATCTCACTTTGTCATTTTCCTACCACTATCACCAGGAAGAACTTAGTCATAAACCACTTGTCCTGAATATTTCTGGTCCTAGGTCGCCTGCTTATTGAGAAACACTAGTACCTCCTCATCCAAATGCTGCTGCTGCCAGGCAGCTTATGCTCAGAGTCCAGGTACCACAGCGGTGGCTTCTGTGAATCCCTCTAGATGATGGTGACCAGTCTTCTTCTAGTCATTGGCAAAGAAAGGCTTTTCTCCTTTTATTTTATTTATTTTTTTACTTTTCCAAGTGATTGTCCAAGGGATGCTGCTCATGCCCTAACACTGTTACAGAGGCTTGTTAGTGAGACATGTTTTGCAGCACATAAGACTAAAACATAAGCCCGTAGATATCTGGACCACAAAACAAATCTGAGCGATCTCCGCTATACTAGAAACTAGATTTCGTATGGGTCATATTTGTTTACTTGATTTTCTCTTCTCTTAATGTGTGTTTTCTTCTAACAGACACATCAGTCCCTCAGTAAATGTGCTTGGGATAATATGCATATCTCATATTTATAATTTAAAATAAAATTGTTAATCGTATTTTATTTAAATAATATTCTATGACAACTGCAGTTTTAAATCATAAAATGAGGAACTATGGTTCTTCACCATAATGAATATCTAGTACCTCCAGAAACATGTGTTAATAAATTAAATACATTTCTTTTGAAGACCAAAAGCTACTTATCAGTGAATCTAGGCCATTATGTGTAAGAAGTACATGATTAGTCTCTTTTCCCTCACAGATAGAAACAAGCCAGGACCTTGTTATTCTGTTACTTTCAAGGTGGATAAAAACCCTGAGGAAAAGCTCAAGGATAAAGCAATCAACTGAACTTTAAGAAAAAGTAATACCACATGTTTGCTGCATACTGTAAATATTGGGTAGTATATATTTTTTTAATGAAGTCATTGATTCCGCGGCTGATTTATGTGTGTTCTAATAAAAATAAATTAAGTAATCCTGTGCAAGAAATTATCATCAATTAATTATATGTAGTATGGTTGTCCATATTTAAGAATAATCAGCATAAGTAAAAAATAAACCTTAATATCAAATATGCAAATAGTGATGGTACAATGGTGTTAAGAGATCAAGGAATCCAAGATATCCAAATACAACTGCACTTAGACAAAAGCATTGTGCTTCTCAACTAGTTTCTTTCATTTGATGTCTTGAAAGGCCATAATTCACATAATCTCGTCCTGCTTTTCCACAACATGCTTCCTACAGTTCTCTGCAACTAAGGATTCCATTCACAGACCACAGGACATGAACACATAGCTATTCCTTTCATCTGAAACCAATACATGTCAGCACATATGGAGGGCTCAGCATGAGAGATGATGGGGACGAACAGCATTGTGGTTCCAAATGTGCTCATAGAAACAAAGATATGCTGCTATGTTATTAAATTAGTGAGACATTTCCCATACGTTTTTAAAAAAATATTTTTATTGTTGTTGTTTTTTTTACAGAGAGGAAGGGAGAGGGATAGAGAGTTAGAAACATTGATGAGAGAGAAATATCGATCAGCTGCCTCCTTCACACCCCCTATTGATTATGTGTCCACAACCAAGGTACATGCCCTAGAGCAGAACCAAACCTGGGACCCTTCAGTCCACAGGCTGATGCTCTATCCACTGAGCCAAACTGGTTAGGGCTCCCACACATTTTAAAGCAACTTTTCAGGTATCTAATCTAATAAAAAAGTAATATGCAAATTGACCCTCACTTCGTTACACCGAAGCCATTCCCACCAGCCAATCAGAGCAACAATATGCAAATTAACCCAGCCAAGATGGCGGCCAGTAGCCACGGAGCTGGAACAAGCAGGAGGCTTGCCCCAGCAATGCAGGAAGCTAAGGCTCCTGTCTGTCTAGGCCAGCTGTGGCCCCCACTCGAGGCAACAAAGTTTCAATTATAGAAGATAAATATATCCCAGAGACCTGCTTCCAGCCTTGGGCTCAAGGAAGTGCTGGGAGCCTGGGTTGTCAGGGGCAACCCGACCAGGGCTCCGGTTAATGCAACAAAGTTTCAACTTTAGAAGTTAAATAAATCCCAGATACCAGTTTCCAGCCAGCCTTGCTGCAAACAGCCATCAGCCCCTCACCCAGGCTGGCCAGGTACCCCAGTAGGGACCCGAACCCTGAAAGGGCTGTGGGCAGCCTGAAATGGCCATCAGCCCCTCACCCAGGCTGGCCAGGCACGCCAGCAGGTGGACATCTCCTGATGAGTCCCAGACTGAGAGAGGGCACAGGTCAGGCTGAGGGACTCCCCTGAGTGCACAAATTTTTGTGCACCAGGCCTCTAGTCATCTTATAAATTAAGTGTCCTAAAAATATCTCAGCATAGCCCTGGCCAGGTGCCTTAGTTATTTGAGTATCCTTCCATATACCAAAATGGTTGTGGGTTTGATTCCCAGTCAGGACACATACCTAACTTGCAGGTTGGATTCCCAGTAGGGGCGTTGTATGGGAGGCAACCAATTGATATTTCCCTTTCACATTGATGTTACTCTCTCTCTCTCCCTTTTTCGCTTTCTCAAATCAATAAAAACATACTTTCTGATGAGGGTTTAAAAACATTCTTAGCAGATCTTCTTCCTTCAGTGTTGTCAGAACTCTTTGTGCCTATTAGAATGAATGTAAGATTATAAGAATTAATAAGTAAAGAGAGAGTATAAGGTCACTGCCAACCTCTCAGAGAATGCCCCAGATGACGGTGAAATAACTCATCTTGTCATACGAAAGAGTCAAGGTGCTTTGACTCTATTGTGGTAGAATTTATGAGGAATAATACTGGAAGAAGCATTGTGATAATGTCAGGGTATCACTCAAATATCCTCATATTCATAATACGGGGAAACTTTCATAGATTCCCTCATTTTTTCATTAATAATTCATTTATTTATTCATTTACTCATTCATTTTTATTGTGAACCCACTGTCTTAGTCAATCTCAAAACAAACCATATTATTTCAGATAAAAAAATAGGAGTCATTACTGATTCCTTACTTTTTCTTCCTCTCTTCTCTTACATTCCATTTCCTAGTTTCTACCTGTACTTACTTCACATCACCACCACTTTAAGGGACATGCAATCATCAGCCTGACCTAAAATAACCTACCACCCACAGTTTATTTCTAGTACATCTATTTGTTTATATATTTCCTTCTAATTTTTATCACCATCTGTCAGTATTGTGTTTGTTCTTGTTTATGTACATATTCCCAATAGTATCCTAAATAAAACTTTTAAGTATTATAAGTATTGTATGCATATTTATTGACTGAATGTTTTTACCAGATGTCTCAAATTCTCAAATTTTTTGAGAGAGGTCTATAAAGCTGAAATGTTATTCATTTAGGAGACCAAATAAACTTACTGAGGAGATGGCCCTCTGCCTCCACAATACTTGGGTCAATATAAACATAGATGACAAGATGTCAAGTTCTAGTAGCTATGCCTTATGTACATTTGAGTGGTAGCAGCAAATAAGTAGCAATTGCTTATTGAAACACCACCTTGAGTATTTAGAGCATTATATATGATGAGGGGCCTGGTGCACAAAATTCATGCACTGGGGGAGGGGGTTCCTCAGCCCAGCCTGCCCTCAGGGGGTGCCTACGACAGCTTAGGCTCTCTCCCTGCTCCCCTTGGAGAGTGGGCCTAAGCTTCAGTCTGGCCTTCCTTTGTGAGAGATGACCAGGTGAATCAGGGGAAGCCACCAGCCCCATCACCCCACTGCTGCAGCCACTGCCAGTCACCACAGCCCCCAAGGTGTTTTCATTAACACGGACTACAGTCCCTTCACCATGAAAAAATGACAACTTTCTTTAGGCATTTTCAAGATGTGTCTTTCATAGGATATGACAGTTCTTTCTTTCTTTCTTTCTTTTTTTTAATCCTCACCTGAGGATATGTTTCCATTGATTTTTAGAGAATGTGGAAGAGAAGGGAAAAAGAGAGAGAAACATCAAAGTAAGAGGAACACTTTGATTGGTTGTCTCCTGCATATGCCCTGACCTGGGCCCCAGCCAGGGAGGACCCTGCAACCTGGGTACATGCCCTTGGTCAAAATTGAACCCATACCCTGCAGTAAGCAGGCTGAGACATTATGCACTGAGTCAAACCGGCTAGGGCAGGATATGACATTTCTTAGCCCTCCAGCAGTGGACCTTTATTTTTTTTCTCCAGGAGTGTGGTGGAAAAACCCTAGGTCACCTTTTTGGATTCTTATTACCCAAGTTACTAAGAATATTACCAGTGGCATACAGGGAGCTTAGCCAATGAGTGGTAAGAAAAGATGTTTCCTCTGTAGTTCACTCCGATCACCTCTGCCCTTTCAATCCCAGTTCCACCCCTGCCCAGACCTGTAACCTCTGGCTGAGGATGCAGGTCTGTACAGAAGACCCCCAGACTCCTGTGATCACTGGCTCTGGCCCTGCCCAGGCCTGCAGTCTCTGCCTGAGGCTGCAGGCCTGGGTTGAAGATCCACAAGCCCCTTCGATCGCCAGATTCACAGAGCCCAGGTCTCTGTGATCACTGGCTCTGATCCTGTCCCCTGCCTTTGCCATCTCGACCCTTGCCCCACTGGCAGCCTCTGGCCAAGGTTGCAGGCCTGAGCACGGGACCCACAGGCCCCTCTGATTGTGGGCTCATTCCCTTCCCCCACTACAGCTTCTGGCCAAGGCTACAGGTCTGGGCAGAGGACCCCCAAACCCTTGAATTGCTGGCTCTGCCTGTTTCCAGACCCCTGTGATCACAGGCTCTGCCCCTGCCCCTCTGATTGCTAGCTCTGTGGAGCCCAGGTCCCTGCAATCTCTGGCCTTGCCCCTGCTCAGGCTTGAGGCCTCTGGCCCAGGCCTTATGCCTGAGTAGGGCACCCTCATACCCCTCTGATCACCACCTCTGCCCCTGCCCCCTCAGATCACCAGCTCTGCCTGTGCCTCCTCTGATCACGGGATCCACCCTTGCCCATGCCTGAGGCTTCTGGAGAAGGCCTCTGGCCTGGGCAGGGGAACCCCAGCCCTGTCTGATCCCCTGTTCTGCTCCTCGGGCCCCCTGCCTCCCCTGCCACCTGCCTGGCTAACAGTCCTGACTACTTCAGTGCCAGGGCTGAGCCAGACTTGATGCTGCCATCTTGTGGCCATGAGGGTGGCCAACTTTGTGACTGTGTGGTGCTTAATTTGCATATTACTCTTTTATTAGGTAGGATGGAAGAAGTGAAAGATAATAATAATTAAGGATAAATCATAAATCATCAACACCCTGTTGGGGAAAAAATTAGAGGAAAAGGCATGTCATCACTTTGGGATCTAAGCAAGAGTCATACTTGAGCATAATCAGTTATTCAACAAATATTTATTTAGAATTCATTGTATGCTATTTATTGTTATATCCCTCATATTTAGCTGATATCATGAGGCATGGTTCCTGCTCTGAAGGAATTCATAAATTTGCTTATAGGATGAATATTCTTTTGCTCTATTCTCAGGTAATTATAGTGGCTGACATGAGTAAAGGAGGCTGATTTTACCTATGTTACAATTTGCAGAGAACAGACTGCATAAACTGTCAATTAAAAGGCTTGTTTCTGAGAAAAGAAAATCTCTGATAAATTTTTGCATACTTATATAGGTAAAAGATTCAAAGTAATTTTTGTACATATTCAGTTGGAGCCTTAATTTTACATAACAAGACAGCTTCCCACTGTCAGCAGTATCTCTAAGCAAATATCTTTCTAGATTTGAAAACAGGTTGAGAAGAGAAATGGTGGAGCAGCCCTTTAGAGAAAGCCACTCTCCAAGGGTCCCTTCATCTACTGAGATTTGCAATGTTGCTAACCTGCTTTGATCTTGTCCTTGGCATGTTTTTTTTTAAAATACAAGTTTTATTTTTTGTGCACTTCAGCTGATCATGAGACTGAGAGCATCTAATAGTTGGAAGAGCTGTACTAGTTTTACAGACTGTCTCCTTAAAACAAAGCTGGATGGACTTGATTTGACTGACCTACTGACCTCTAATACAACAGTGAAAGTAGCATGGGCTTCAGTTGGCAAGCCCAGGTCCTATTGGTCCTACAAGAGGCAGCAGAAGCATTTCTAATACATGTCTTTGAGGACGCCTATCTCCTTTCTCTACATGCTGGCCATTTTACTCTTCCTGAAGGATGTGCAGCAGGCCAGGAGGATCTGAGGCATCCAGAAAGGGTTTGGCTGAACTTCCACCTGCCCCTGGGTGATACCAGGGACTGTCTGGAGCAGGACCAGACCCATAGAGTCCTCAGTGCTGCCTTGACTTGCTATAATTGCTTTTTTTTTTTTTTTTAAGAAGGAGCAGGCTGCAACATTTTCAGCTGCAACAGAGGTAATATTTAAGAAAATCAATACAGTTCCAGAGGCATGAGAATTATTTTCACATAAGAAACTTCAAGGTTGAAAAAAATAGTGTGATAACAAAGTAATAGAGTGGTTTTCTTATGAATCTGTGACTCTGTTCCTTTGTTGGTGAGAAAATTCAATATGACCTGTTGCATAGAATGTTACAGATCATACCTAGAGCTCTGGATAACACTAGAACCAATGAATTAGAATTTTCTGAGAAGAATGCAAGATGATATTTAATCCAGGCAATATATATATATATATACACACACACACTAGGGGCTCAGTGCACAAAATTCGTGCATGGGTAGGTGGGGGAGGGGGAGGGCAGGAGGGGAGGTCCCTCACCTGGACCTGCACTTTATGCAATTCAGGAGCCCTCAGGAGGTGTGCTACTGATGGCTTGGACCAACTCCACATGGTTCTCTGCTCTCTGCCAGGCCTGTCTGTTCCACACCATGGGGATGGGCAAGCAGGCCCTGCCGGGCACCACCTACGGGGTCCCTGATGGCTCGCACCCCCTCGTCCCCTTGTCTGCAGCTGCTGCCCCAGCCAGGCCTAGGCCAAGGCGGCGGCTGGGAGGGGAAGGGTTCCCAATGGCTCTGGCTCACCATGCCCCCTTGTCCCCTCATCCGCAGCCACCGCCCTTGCCAAGCTCCAGCTGGGGTGATGCTGGGGGTTCCCCCATGGCTCTGGCTCACCATGCCCCCTCATCCCCAGGTCTGCAGCCACAGCACCTGCAGAGGCCCAGCCGGGGCAGTGGCTGGGGGTTCCTCGATGGGTATGGCTTGCCGCACCCTTTCATCCCCAGGTCTGCAGCCACCACCCCAGCCAAGGTCCGGCCGGGGTGGAGGCAGTGGGTTTCCCATCACTGGCTCCTCCTCCTCCACAGCTGGGCCCAGCAGGCCCTGCTGGGCACCACCTGTGGCTCCCACTTGTCTGCTTGGGGGTCATCATGGTGACCTCCCAGCAGGTCCTGCTGGGTGATGCCTGCAGACTGATTGCCTGCTGAGCTCCCGTTCCCAGGGTAACACCACCAGCATCCTGCCCCACTGCTATGGGCACCACCATTTTTGTCCCAGAGTGATGGTTAATTTGCATATTACTCTTTTATTTGATAGAATATATATATATATATATATATATATATATATATATATATATATTCTAGGGGCCCGGTGCACAAAAATTTGTGCACTCGGGAGATCCCTTAGCATGGCCTGTGCCCTCTCACAGTCTGGGACCCCTCTGGGTATGTCCACCTGCTGACATGCTTGGTCAGCCTGGGTGAGGGGCTGATGGCTGTTTGCAGGCTGGCCAAGAACCCCAGTGTGGACCCTTATCCCATTGGGGTGTGGCAAGCCTGGGTGATGGACTGAGGGCCATTTTCAGGCTGCCCACAGTCCCTTCAGGTTTAGGTTTCTACTGGGGTACCTGGCCAGCCTGGGTGAGGGGCTGATGACTGTCTGCAGGCTGGCCAAGCCCCTCAGTGGGATCCCTCACTCCTTTGGGGTGTGGCCAGCCTGGGTGATGGACTGAGGGCTGTTTTCAGGCTTTCAGGCTGCCCATAGCTCCCATTGACCCAACATCCCACAAGACTGGCTGAAAGTAGGTTCTGGGGTTTGTTTATCTTCTATAATTGATACACTGTTCATTTAAGCTGAGGCCTAGGAAGGTAAGGAAGCCTCCTGTCTGCTTTAGCTCATGGCTTCTATAATTGAGACAATGTTGCCTTAGTAGTCCCAGCCAGGACTGCTGTTTGCTTCAACTCTGAGGCTTCTATAATTGAGACAATGTTGTAAATATGTTGTTGCCTGGAGCCAGGAAAAACCCAGAGCCTGGCAAACAGTTTTACTCCTGCTGCAACGGAAGCTGCCTATTTACTCAGCTCAGTGACTGCCAGCCTCCATCTTGGCTGGGTTAATTTGCATACAGCCGCTCTGATTGGCTGGTGGGTGTGGCTTAGGCATCCCGAAGAAACAATCAATTTCAATATTATGCTTTTAATATATATATCTGATATTTAAAAGCAAAGAAATAGCAAACTTGAATAGTCTAGCCCTGTATAAAGTCACCTGGGTTCATAGATTAATTTTCAACTTTCAAGGAACCAAAAATTAAGCTGTTGCAGAGCATAGAAAAAAATATTTGAAACATTCCACTTTTGTCATGAGGCTAATTCAATTGTGATGTAACCCCAGAAGAAAATAAAATTATAGGTGAATTTACTCATGATTATATGAAGAAGGGAATTATTGCTCCCTATTGAAGAAGAACAGAGATTCTAAATAAACAGAAACCTACCAAAATAAAGTGTAAAATTTGGGAATACAGCTGTACATATACATATATCATAAACACAATGACTCAACTCCCAATTTTTCAGAACCAAGGGCATTTATATCTACCAATTGTAAAGTAAAAAGTACTCATCTGCAGGTCTAATAGGACAAGATGGTGCTTCTAAATGTTTAATGTACAATAGATCATATTGGGATCTTTTTAAAATACAAACTCAGTAAGGCTTGAGTAGGGCCTGAGACACTAAATATCTTACATGCTCAAAAATTATGCCAAAGCTGCTGTCCAGGACCACATAGCAGTTTGATATTTGAGTTACTGACTACTGACTTGGAAAGTAATATCAGAGGTGGGAGTTTTTGTTGTTGTTGATCTAGATCAGTGGTTCTCAACCTTCTGGCCCTTTAAATGCAGTGCCTCATGTTATGACCCTACCATAAAATTATTTTCGTTGCTACTTCATAACTGTAATGTTGCTACTGTTATGAATCGTCATGTAAAAATCTGATATTCAGGGTGGTCTTAGGCGACCCACAGGTTGAGAACCGCTGATCTAGATACAGAAATTGCTAAATCGTATTGAGCACATGTTATGGAAAAAGAGAGTACAAAAATATACAGTAGGCAGATCCATTCTTATGGAAAAGAGATCCTTATCATTGCAAGAAACAGGGTGATCGGTTAGTTTATATCCAGAAAATAAATGCTTTTGAAAATTCCCCTTGTTTGAGTGACTTGTTTGAGTGACTTGTTTGAATGATTTCCTATAGATATCCTACCTGGATTTCAATTTTGATGTGGAAATTTGGGTCAGGATCAGAGACTCAGAAATGTATCAAACATCCTGAGCTGATCATAGTTATTGAACTTCTTGCTCCAATAACTTCTCAGCAAGTCATTTCTCTCCCCAAGTCTGTGTATGCTAACATTCAGCTTTCCTTCCAAAGGAATTTTGTTTAATGCAAATCTTTTATGATGATTTAGAAAGAGATAAGTTATTGAAATAGAGAAAAATAGAGTACTAGTGAATTTAACTAGCATTTTAATATGAAGAGAACCTGGGTATTCTGTTTTCATGAAGTTATAGGGGGTTACATTCTCTGTCCAGAACTAATTATTGTTCCTTTGTTGAATGTAAATATATGAAGGTATATTCCTTCAATTTGGGGATCTATTCATTTCGAGAGTCATTGGTATACTTGTGCTCTGACTCAAACACTGGCCTCATGTTTTAAAACACAATTTGAAGAGAGATTTTTGTTTTGTTTCAGCCTCACTCTAAGATGTTCAGAATCCTCCTTAGAGAGAAAAACATAACAACCCAAGAGATCCTGAGTAAAATCAGATGCTTTGTACAGAATCCTCTTCCATTAAGAGTCATGTTTCCTATGCCTTCTAGGAGCATTCTTGTGCTCTTGTAATTTTTCACTTGCTCTTTTAATAATGCTATTGAGAGACAAAAGCACACACAGGTGTTGCCTGTAAACTCACAAAGACTATCACGGTTTAAAGGCATTCAGAGTGCTTTCCAAGATTTTCCAGTTGGCCATTTCACTTACAAAAGATCTCTCAGAACAAAGGCAATAATTCTGAGAAAAGAATTCAAATCCTCGCTGCCTGTTTATTTTATCATTTTAGAATTTGATAAGAGGAAATACGTGAAGAGATTCTATCCTTCCAATTTGCTATCCTGAAGAGTATTTTCAGATTTCTCTCTTACCTGGTAAGTATTAATAGTTCAAAAATAGTGTCTATGTCATATTTCTTTGCTTTTGTCAGCAAACCAAAAGGCTTCTACTTAATACAGTGACTAAGAAAATGCCTTCCATGAACTTAAAATGTTTCCACATATTAACCATTTACTTATCAAAACTTCCATAATATAAAATAATAATAATAATAATAATAATAATAATAATAACACATTTAAAATAAATTATCCCACTTCTAGGCATTAGGGGACTAAAGTAATTAATGTTTCAAAGTTGTAGAGGTGAATCATTATCAATGTTGAGGCAAAGCAGAATGCCTGACTCATAATAGGTTTCAAAAACATTTATTGCCTAGATTAAGTATGTATTACTTAAGCACAAATTTATGCCCTAATAGACTTTTTGTTGCGATGGTGAATGTGCCTCACTCTTAGGAAGGATTTTATTTCCAGGAAGTCTTTAGATGCTCAAGGAAGAAGTTTCTAAGCCTCAGGCTATGTCTCATTGAGGCTTGTCTTTCAGAAATCCTCTTTCCATGTGTACTTTCATCTTAAACCATGGATTTACATACAAGTTTAAGGGAATTTGACATTTTCCCACAATTTCTTTCCTCTGGTTCTTGCAAATCTAGGATTGCTAGGTCATAATGACAGGAATTCAACTTTTAAAAAATTATATTTTAATACCAAATATGCCTTATTTCCTTGGTAGGGTATGGTCAATAGCTCATGCTTAGAGCAAATATCTATTGTGAATTTGTGAGTTCTGTGGTAATTAGAAAGGTTTGACTGACAATATTTCTAAAGAATAATTCAATTGATTGATTTCATTAAATTCATTACTAGTTTGGGGATTTTTTTAGGCTCAAGGCCCATTAGTATTTTTTATCTTTATTGTTGAGAGTATTACAAATATCCCCCCTTTTCCACCCAGTTCCCAGTTCTTGCCCTGCTCTAGGCCTTTACCATCCTATTGTTTGTGTCCATTACCATCCTATTGTTTGTGTCCATAGATTATGCATATATGTATATAACTTCTTTGTTTAATCTCTCCCTGCCCCCCCCCACACACACACACACAAAGAACACCCAGTCTATTTCATGTTCCATGCTCTGGTTCTATTTTATTCATCAGTTTATTTGTTCATTAGATTCTTCTTCTTCTTCCTAGGAGCCAGGTGCACAAAATTTGTGCACTGTAGGGGCGCTCCCAATATCTGAAAGGGATCCCAGCCTTTCCCCTCTCACATATTGGGAGCCCCCAGGGGGTGTCTTACTGACCGCTGAGGCCTGCTCCCTGATCTCCTTGGAGAGCGGGCCTAAGCCACAGTCTGGCCTCCCTCTGTGAGGGGTGAACAGGCTAATCAGGAGAAGCCACCAGCCCCATCACCCTGCTGCTGCAGCCACTGCCAGTCACCACAGCCACCAAGGTGTTTTCATTAACACAGACTCCAGTCACTTCACCATGAAAAATGACAACATTGTTTAGATATTTTCAAGGTGTGTTTTTCATAGGATATGATATTTCTTTCTTTCTTTTTTTTTATCCTTACCTGAGGATATGTTTCCATTGATTTTTAGAGAACGTGGAAGAGAAGGGAAAAACAGAGAGAAACATCAAAGTGAGAGGAACACTTTGATTGGTTGTCTCCTGCATGAGCTCTGATCTGGGCCCCAGCCAGAGAGGAGCCTGCAACCTAGATAGAATTGAACCTAGACCTGCAGTTAGCAGACTGAGACATTATGCACTGAGCCAAACTGGCTAGGGCAGGATATGACATTTCTTATCCCTCCAGCAGTGGACCTTTATTTTTTTTTCTTCAGGATTGTGGTGAAAAAACCCTAGATCACCTTTTTGGATTCTTATTACCCAGGTTACTAAGAATATTACCAGTGGCATACAGGGAGCTTAGCCAATGAGCGGTCAGAAAAGGTGTTTCCTCTGTAGTTCACTCTGATCACCAGCTCCACTCCTGCCTCACCAATCCCAGCTCCACCCCTGCCCACGCCTGTAACCTCTGGCCAAGGCTGCAGGCCTGGGCAAGAGACCCCCATGCCCCTGCCATTGCCAGCTCCACCCTTGAGTCTCTGGTCAAGGCCATAGTCCTAGGCAGGGGATGCCCAGACCACTGCTTTTCTGGCTCCACCAGTGCCCAGACCCCTGTGATCACAGGCTCTGCCCTTGTCCCTCCAATCGTTGGCTCTGTGGAGCCCAGGCCCCTTTAATCTCAGCCTTGCCCCTGCCCAGGCCTGAGGACTCTGGCCCAGGCCTTATGCCTGGGTAGGGCACCCTCATACCCCTCTGATCACTGGCTCTGCTCCTGCCCCCTCTGATCACTGGCTCCACCCTTGTCCATACCTGAGGTCTCTGGTGAAGGCCTCTGGCCTGGGCAGGAGACCCCCAGCCCCCTCTGATTGCTTGTTCTACCCCTCGGGCCCCCTGCCTCCCCCATCACCTGCCTGGCTAACAGTCCTGACCACTTCAGTGGCAGGGCTGAGCCGGACTAGGCACTGCCATTTTGTAGCTATGGGGACAGCCATCTTTGTGATAGAGTGATGCCTGATTTGCATATTACTCTTTTATTAGATAGGTTTATTATTATTATTCCTCCTCCTCCTCCTTCTTCTCCTCTTCTTCCTTCTCCTTTTTCTTCTTCTTAAAGAATAACCTTAAACATTTCATGTAATGCTAGTTTGGTGGTGATGAGCTCCTTTAGCTTTTCATCTGACCTTCAATTCTAAATGAAAGCTTTACTGAGTAGAGTAATTGTGGTTATAGTTCCTTACTATTCATCATTTTGAATATTTATTGTGACTCCCTTCTGGCCTGAACAGTTCCTGTTGAGAAATCAACTGGCAGTCATATGGTTTCTTCCTTTTAGGTAACTAACTGCTTTTCTCTTGTTGCTTTTAAGATTCTCTTTGTCTTTAACTCTTGGCATATTAATTATGATGTCGTGTTGTTTATCTTGTTTGGGACTCTCTGGGCATCCTGGACTTGCAAGTCTATTTCTTTCACAAGGCAGGAGATATTTTCTGTCATTATTTCTTCAAATAGGTTTTCAATATCTTGCTTTCTCCCTTCTCCTTCTGGCACCCCCATAATGTGGATGCTGATTCACTTGAAGTTGTCCCAGAGGTTTCTTACACTATCTTCTTTTTTTCTTCTTCTCTTATTTCTTTTTGCTCTTTGGATTTGGTGTTATTTGCTTCCTCATCTTCCAAATTTCTGCTTTGATTCTTGGCATCCTCTGCTCTATTATTGATTCCCGGTAAATTATTCTTCATTTTCGTTAGTGTATGCTGAATTTCTGACTGGTCCTTTTCCATGTCTTTAATTTCCTTGATATTCTCACTAATTTCCTTGATATTGTCACTAAGATCCTTGAAATTCTCACTAAGTCCCTTGAAGTTCTCAACTTATAGAAGTGGGAAAAATTAACTATTTTTTAATCATTTATTTTAAATTAAATTAGGTTTAGATAGTAGTTGCAAAAATAGTACAGAGAATGTTTGTATATCACTCACTCAGCCTTTCCTAATGTAAGCACCATGCATAATCATAACACAGTTTTAACAGAAAAGTAACATTGTTATAATACTATTAACTACATTGCAGATTTTATTCAAATTCCACTAACTTTTTCACCAGGTCTTCCTCTCCCCATCCCCATTCAGGTTTCCATCTCTTTTATTTCTATAACTAGGGACCCGGTGCACAAAAATTTGTGAACTCGGGGTGGAGGGAGTCCCTCAGCCCGGCCTGTGCCCTCTCACAGTCTGGGACCCCTCAGTGGATGTCCTATGATGGCCCCAGTCTGCCAGGCGCCTTCTGTGTGTGTGTGTATGTGTGTGTGTGTCACCACTGGGGACCTGCCCCCAGCCGCATCTGAGGCTCGTAGCAGTCCTCCTGTGTGTGTCTACCTGCTGGGGACCCGCCCCCAGGCACACCATCAAGGCTTGGAGCAGGCACCCCCTCTATGTTGATCTCTCAGACTCTTGCCCTCCCCTGCATGTTGTTCTCTTTTTTGAGCATGGCTAGGGCTGGGTGCAGCCTGCCTCCCAAGCTTGCCTACTGCCCATCTTCCTCCAGCCACCAGAAAGCAGGGAAAACCCCGCCTCGTGGTCAGGCCAGCCTTTTCCTGCTCCCTGATCCCCGGAAGGGACCTGGGAAGCTGCCAAGCAGGCCGCTGACTCTTCCCCACTCACTCGTCCCCTGCTGCCTTCCTTTCCCACTTCCCGGTGCCGCCAAGGGGTCTGGGGAGCTGCCAAGCAGGACCCCGGCCCCTGCAGCCTTGCTTTCCTGCTCCCCAATGCCCCACAAAGGGCCTGGGAAGCCCACCAAGCAGCCCGCCGACTCTGCTGCCTCTTACCCACTACCTGGTGCCCCGCAAAGGGCCTGGGAAGCCCACCAAGCAGCCCGCCGACCCTGCTGCCTCTTACCTGCTACCCGGTGCCCCACAAAGGGCCTGGGGAGCCCACCAAGCAGCCCGCCGACC
>PVJC01041836.1:0-15183 GCA_004026665.1 Murina feae
AACAAGTGTTTCTTAGACAAGGACCAAGTAGTTCCTAAATATGGCCTCTGAGGAGGGATACTCTGGCTGTAGCATTTTCTCTGGTGATTTTCTGAAATTTTCTTGACTCTATATTTCACAATTTCCAACTCCTTTTAAATGAAGCTCAGTGCAATCAGCAAGAGTATTTACATTTTAAATCCAACTCAACAGTGCTTTATCCAATATCTAATATTTCCAGAGCCCTGTAGAAGATCATGTGGAGAGTATACTATATAAAGCATTGAGTCCTTGTCCTCATGGTGTTTACATTTTGATGGATTGGCTAATATAATAATATAAAATAGAATGTTTTCTCATCTATCTAAGAGTAAAAGCAAGCATTTGGGAGAGAGATGCAAGGGGGAGCGGTGGGAGAGAGAGGGAAAAAAAAAAAGAAAGACAGAGAAAGACCCGATCTGGGAGATAAACAAGGGCAGGATTTAGAGAGAAGATATTACAAAGAAAACTTCTAAATTATAAGAAAGGTTCATGCTTCAGAGATTCAGGGAGAATATCTCAAGTATGCTCGGATCTGTGGAACGTAATGATTGTCTTCTTGGTAACTTATAGAATAGAAATAATTGGGGCGAGGGGAGAGTACAATAGGCAAAAATTGAAAGAAGAAAGAGGTTGGCGCAATTGGAAAGTTAGAGAAATCACCCAGACTGAACTCAGAAGTTAAAAAGGGTGTGTAAACAACAGCTGAAGGCAGGAAACATTAAAGGCAGAGAGTTGTAGTATTTGATTCCTGATTATGTATACTCAAGTGCTGGCTGTTATGATGTGTCTGAAGAACCATTCTAGCTTTGAAGGACTCCATTGGGTTGTCTAAGGCCATTTCTGTTCTTTCCTTCCTCACAAGTTCGTTCCAACTCTTTAATAAATACCTTTCCCATTAAACTCCATCTCAAAGCCTGTTTTCCCAGAAGTCCATCTGTTACAATAGTGTTGCCCATGCATTTTTGTCTGCATTATGAGCCATCCACAGAAAGGAAAGTATTCTCTATTCCTCCCGCACACTCACCTGCATAGGCTGTCAAGAGGACTAAATCCTAACCATGGATCTATTCTAGAACACAAGAATCAAGAATGGTATTCAGTAAGCAGAACTGAGAAAAGAAGACACGAACACTATAGCAGGATAAATTATAGGGACAGTGTTAGATGGGGTGGTGAGGAGGTTCATTAGACGAGTTGGGAGGTTTTATAAGGTCTTAGAATGTCCATGTTCTTCGTTGGAACCTGTCACTATGGTGCCGTGCGTGGAAAAAGGGATTTTGCAGATGTGACTAGTCAAGTAAGGACTTACTGAGTAACTCAAGTGAACCTAATGTAGTCACAGTAGCTCTTAAAAGTGGAAGAAAGAGGCAGATACTGGGCTCTAAAGAAAATTTTTAAAAATAAAGCTCAGAAAGGTACAACATTGCTGGCTTTGAAGATGGAGCAAAGTAGCCATCAGCCAAAAAAAAAATGTGAATGGCCCCCAAAAGCTAAAAACAAATAAACAAAACCCACAAGAAAACAGATGATTATCTCCTAGAGCAGCGGTTCTCAACCGGAGGGGTCGAATGGATCCTTTCACAGGGGTCGCCTAAGACCATCCTGCATATCAGATATTTATATTACGATTCCTAACAGTAGCAACATAATAGTTATGAAGTAGCAACGAAAATAATTTTATGGTTGAGGATCACCACAACATGAGGAACTGTCTTAAAGGGTCGCAGCATTAGGAAGGTTGAGAACCACTGTCATAGAATCTCCCTAAAGGGCAGCGCTGCTGACACCTGAATTTTAGCCCAATGGGATCCATATCAGCCTTGATATGCAGAGAACTGTAAGACAATAAATGTGTTGTTTAAGCCATTGAGTCTGTGTAAGTTGTTGTTGTTGTTGTTTTAGCAACTATTAAGACAATGCTGATACCAACTATATGGCAAATGTGGAAAGAGGAATGATACACTGAGATTGTAGTAGAGGGGCTGGTGACCAAAATCTTCATCTGTCACTTAGAACTATGATTTTTTTTCATCAGATCACATAATTTAACTATACTCACATTCTCCCATCTAGAACCTGAGCAATGTAACTCACTTATAGAGGTTCTCCAAGCTGGAGTCAAACCCTTGCTGAATGTATATAGCATGTGCTCAGAAGAATATTGATTGGATTCAAGAGCTTGTGTTAATTATGTATTGTTTCTTGCCTTCATTTTATTTTCTTCCTTCCTTCTGGGGCTTTTGTGCTGAGTCTCCATCCTGGTAAAAGTACACCAGAGAAATGAAACCAGGGACTTTATTATAGTCCCTGGGTGTTTAAAGTTCAGGGAAATTGGGGTCTTTGTGACTCCTTATTACATCTAAGAATATATATTTTTCCCCAAGTAAAAATAAGGAACGGCGATATTCAAGAAAAAAATGCAGTTTGTATAATCATTTATCTCAATTGGCAGTGGCCTGCCCACTGAAGAGCATCTAATTCTTTATTAAGTTGGTATCCGTGCTCTTTCACCGCATCTGGCAGCCTAGTGCCTGCATTTATTATTCTCAGAGTGCAAACTTGTCATCTAACATCTGGTTTGCATTTGTTTCCTTTAATTTCCTTTATTCTCCCGCATTCCCTTACCCATTCTATTATCTATGCTTTTCTGAAAACAGTCATCTGAATGGATGTTAATATCTTTCACCATTTTACATACAAACTTCTAGCCCAAATACAGCAAAGAGAACGGAGACTCACCTGATTGACCCAGAGAGGTGCCAGAAATAAAATGCCTCTATCTACATGTAAAGAGTCATCATAAATACATTAGAATTATTCTTTCAGTCTGAGAAGGGAGCTACTCTGTAAAACAAAATTTGCGATATGCACATATCTAATAGAGTGCATTTTCCTCTACGGTAAAAGATTGGTGCATAGTCAGGAATAATGAAAATAAGAAAATAAACTTGTATTTAAAAATGGGTCTCAATTGGTACTTGGCTCATTACAGAAGATATCTAGTAATTGAGGGATGTCCCCCTGAGTCCCTGAGAATTTCTCATGGACAGAGGAACAAAGCAGACACTGACTCTGTCTTAGAGACCAGGTCAACTTTTGGCCATAGTTTGAATTAGTCACACTATGAAAAGGAAACAATGGGTAAATCTGAAATATTTAATTTTTTAAGATCACAATTGGAATAACAGCTGTGCTGAGGAAAAGGGAGCCTTGGGGAATGTGGCCACTCTGTCAGCACTGCATAATGCAGGAGAAAGAATGAGCAACCAGATGAAATTAGAATTGTTCTACACGTATCTGTCAGAATTCTATTGAAGTCCAATGGGTCTTAGCATTTTAAAGGCTGAATTTCACCTGGGGCATTTGCAAATGCTGCAAATCTTCTGCATTCTGAAATACAAAAAATAAAGGAACTCTTTTTCATGACACTTACCCTCCATTTGGTCAAATGTCAAATTAATTAACTTCAAACCCAAAATAATTTATATCCATTAACTCTTAGAATTGATATTTAACTGTGAAGTTGGTAAACCTGATTTAACTGACCCACACATATCTCTCATTCTTCTGAGTTTGAAGTACTTCCCTATACACAGTTCCTTTCACCTTCAGCCATTCTTTGTCCGTGCCTATTATCCTTAGCAGGGGAGCTGAATGTCAACCTGGTTTCTTTGGCCTCAGGGATTTCTATGGAGAAGAGCACTAAGACTGGCCTTCACAAATTGGCTCTTGAGCCAAGGAGGAAAGCAGTAATCTCTTTTTGGTTTACACCTCACATCTTAATGAATACGTCCTCTTCATCTACCAAAGTATGACCTTTAGCTGAACCCATTTTTAAATCTTATTTTTTATTTGTCTGAGAAATATATATCCATCTTACTTCTATAATATATTCCTCAATTGGAATTTGAATTTACTTCCTTCCCATCCCTTTTGAGACTGCTTCATCAATGATCTCATCTTTTATTTATATCCTCAGTCAACTCCATCCCTACTCTAAAGGGTGGTCTGGCTTTTTTCTCAAAATCAAAACCAAAACTAAAGTTTTTATGATCCTGCAATACCCACCATCTAATTTCTATTTCAGTTACTAATAAAGATTTTCTTCTATAATTGCTTCTTCTAATTTCTACATTTTCCTCAATATTTCCCAAACTCTAGTAAATTGGAACATTTACTAATCTTCTTCCATTTATCCAGTTCAGTGTAATCTCTCAATTTTAATTTTTTTCTTGAAACATTTGTCCCTATAAGACTTAAGTGTTACCATATTATCACGATTTTATCTCTTCCCTTCAATAACCCCTTCTACAATTTCTCTTCTGGTTTCCCTCTGTCTTATTCTTGGATTCTTCCACAAGGACAATGGGTTGTTGCATTCTCCTTGCACAATATCCTCAGCAAATTCACTTACTACTTTATATTTTCTTCCTCATAGAAGTCAACCATTCTCTGAAAGGAAGGTTTTTAAAATGTTACCACAACCTATGACCTTATTCAACCATTCAATCATAACACATTTATATCCATTGAATACCTTTTATGGCCCAGGTGTCATAGTGTATATAGTATATTTTACCTAATAAGCAGTAGATTGAAATATAAATTTAGTCTGTTTAATTCCAGAGTCTATGCTGTTAAGGCTACATTATAGAGACTACAATTAATATAATTGTCACTAAGCAGAGGGTGGCAAACCAAAACAATTTTAAATCCCTGACAAAGGAATTCCAGTCCTTTATTCCTATTTTCCTTTGATTTTGCATGTGGCCTCAACACACATACATTTACCTCCCTAGAAACATATACTTTCTAAAATTCTAATTGTCCTATATGACTAATCCTATATGTAACCTATGAAGAAGCTATCCCTTTCTTCGGTTTCAAAGTTCTGACCAAACCCTCTACCTGACACCTCCCAGAAATAAAAATGGAAAACACAATATATCAACCTAGATCTCATGACAAAATGATCTTGTTGGTCTTGTATTTACTTTCTATGAGTGACGGAGGAAAAAATGTGATTTCCTCAGAATATATGGAAGTGTGACTAATGTTTTAGAATATTCAAGGCTAATCTTATGTATTATATTTCATATTCTATCACATTTCTGACAATTAAAGATTTCATTGCATTCTAAAGAGGGGAGGCACTGCACTGTAATTTCAATATAGAAAGACATGTTGAGTCCCAAGTACACTCATTGTACTTTAGCTTTCCTATTTCCAAGAATCTCTAGTCCAAAATATTGCATCAAACTTTGGCTCTCCTTACTCTCTAGAGAAATATACCAATTCTTCCTTCTCGTTATATTATGTTAACCTGTTTCACAGATGTACTGTTTTGGCTACTTTAGTTTAAGCTTTCATTACCTGAACAGAGATAACTGGATACAGAATCTACACTTAAGAACACACAATTTCCTGGAAGAGAGTATGATGCAAATAATTAAGTATATTATAAATCAAAATAGAAATTATGCCAAATAAAAATACAACTAATGCTGGGAATGCTTGTGGCTGGCTTTGTACATTTTAGCTATGCATAAGTTACTGTTTGATTTAATTTCATTTTGCTTAACAACTTCTAGTTCAGCTACTACAAAGGTCTCAAAACTAGTCTATTCTCTGAAGGAGATATAAAGAGAGAATAAGATTTGTGTCCATGCCTTGATTTTACCAGCTAGTTGCAATAAGAAGTCAGGTGATAAGGGATTCTGCTAACTAATAAATCGAGGGTCTTAGGCTGGTAGAATTCAGGAATATTCATTAGCCTCCAATTAAAATTTAGCATTTTCCTTTTTTCTAAATGTAGGAAAACACACCATTTAGTCACACACACACTCACACACACACACAGAGTTGTCTTAGAAACACTTCTGTATTGTTACCAGATTTCTACTTTGTCATAATACACTACAGTGTTGTAAATATTTCAAAATATCATTTATCATCACTGCTTTGAAATCATACTAATTAGACTACTACTAGGTATTGTTTTTTTATTTTATTATTTTAATCCTCACCTGGGGACAAGCTTTTACTGATTTTAGGGAGAAAGAAGGGAGAGGGAGAGAGAGAGAAACATTGATGTGAGAGTGAAATATCAGTTGGTTACCTCCTGCACATGCTCCAACCAGGGACTGAACCCACAACGTAGGCATGTTCTCTGATCGGAAACTGAACCCATGACCTTTATGTGTACTAGAAGACATGCTAACCAACTGAGTCACACGGGCCAAGATTAAGTCTTCTTTTTATTTTTAATGCATTAGTAAAGAGCCATATATCACAAATTTGTTTAATGTTTGGATAGCTATATTTTCATATAATTTTTATTCTATAGTTTCTGTTGTGATCCTATGTATGTTACTTTATGAATTAAAAAAACAAAAACATTTTATATTCTTTCTAGGAGGGGCCCATAGTTTATACCAGAACGTGAAGTGTCCAAGAACAAAAAGTCGAATCTTCTAGATGAAATTTTGTGCTTTGGAAATTCAAAGGAAGGAAAGGCTGATAAAACAAATGGACGTACTAGTAGTTTTCCAGAGGAAGGAAGGCCTCAGTAACGTATGAGCTTTTACATAGACATGGAATATGCAATAGTGTTAGGAAGGGTAGTCTAGATGGGCGGAGTTAAGTGCCATAAATAAAGACACGGAGTCATGAAGACCAATGACTCTTTTAGCTCAAAGGGTAGGTGACATAGTCTTAGGGAATAGGCCATCTCTGATGCATAAAGGAATTGGCAGCACATCTCATAGCATGCAAAATATTTCCCCCAGAAAGTCACATCTACCCTTGGCAGAATCAATGAATTGTAGGGTTGTGTCCTTATCTTAGTTCTGTTTTTTTGACTCGTTATGTGCAACTTATTTAAATAATTTTTACGTCATCCCCACTTGGTTCCTATTTGCTCTCAATTATGTAGTATAAAATGTGAGCAGAGATATTTTAAAACCACAAAAGAGCAGAATAATGCTTGGAGGGAATGGGACCTGAGGGTGACTAACCCTCAGGAAAAGATCAAATCACTAAATCATGCAGTGACCAGGCCCACAGGCCATTTTTAAAATTCCCTGCTCATCGACACTCCTGTCCTAATCCCTAATGGTTTCTAACCACCAAGATGAACCTCTAACTTGTCTTCATAAACTAATGCCCCATGTGCTCTTCAGTTTCTTTTAAGTGGCATAAGGTCACTGACACAGCTGAGTATATAGTAGGCAAGGGAAGAATTTGGCTCTGGGCTAAATTGCAATTCAGTTGAAAGCTCACCAAACTAGTGTTTTTTTCTAACCTAATCCTCTTCATCATGAATATACTTAAGAGAGAATCTCTGCAATTCTTTTTTCTGCAACTCTGGCTTTCGTTTGATTCTTGACATATGTTCATTTGTTATTTTTGAGCAGGTTGTATATACTTCTTTTTAAAAGCCACATTAAACTTGATTAACCACATGTCAACCTTGTTACAGAGCAGACCCTGAATTTTTATTTTGTATGTTTGTTACTTCACATGGAGTAATTAGTGAGTAGGGGTAACAAACAGGCTCCCTTATGTCTTGGCTTCGAGTCCAGATTACAAATAGCAGATAGAGAAGTGATGGAAGCTTCTGGAGAAACGTTTCCACCATGGATTAGTTTGCTTTATAATTTCGTAGAGTTTCATTGTTTGTTCAACTTTGGATCCAGTTATTTTTGCCCCACTCACTTCTATGGCTTGTTCCAGCCAAAACTCCCCAACAGGAGAAAGGCTTGTAAAATAAATGCTAATTGCTACCAAAGGGAATTGACACGGGTGCTGGATGCTGTGGTCTTGCAGTTATGAAATTCAGACTTTTAACCCTGGAATAGAGAAAGGGGCAGGGAAACACTTGAACAAGACTGCTAAGTCACTTTTGGAAACTGATTCTAGAGATGCTGTGAGTACCTTGCTCACTGTGACTTCCTGTTCTTTGTTCCATCCTCTCCAGCCTGTCTGTCTGTCCTTCACGTTAGAATGAATATTGGAAAAGACACAGCATCTCTAAAACTCACTGATTTCTCTTTTCTTCACTCCTGCGGAAATTTATGTGTCACACTATTCTAGGTGGCATTTACTCACACTGAATTATGCCCATCACTTGTGTATGTCTCCCCCGATTCCCAGAACTCTGGCAACCCAGCGTGCTTACAACTGCACTCTGGGGATCCAGTGTTTCTGAAGTCTGTATTGGGTGTTGAATATGGCTTTAGCATTGGGCCCAGTGCTCTAGAGTAGAAGCAAAAAGAATATATTTCCAGAGAGATGAGCATACCAAACAATGCTGTTAGTAGAACATATGTAAGCAATATATAGAAGTATTTAATTAAGGACTATGTAGTTCAGAAGGTAAAAGATAACGTGGAAGTGTATATAGGATGAGTATTGGGAAAAACCTTCTCAATAGTAGATATCAAATGCCAGGCATAGAGATAGCCCAACCCTTATTGTCAGGGCAACCATAAGAGTGACAGTAGAGAAAGAAGAAAGATAAGGATTCATTTCTAAAGTAGATTGGTTTGTGTATGGATACTTGGGATGGTAGTTTAGTGGGGAAAATTGGATTGAGTCTTTGGGGGTTGGGAGAATTCAAATTCTAGCTCTAACCCTGACCCTAAACTGGGTAACTAAACTGGGCATGTTTCTTCAAAACTCTGTGCCCCAGTTTCCTCATCTATAAAATGAGGACAATATTACTTTAATTACAAGATTGCTGTGCATACTAAATAAGACAATTAAGGTAAATTTCTTAGAACAATATTTAGCACCTAGTAAGCAATGAATTAACATTAGCGGTTACGTTGTTGCTACATTAAAACTGGTTAGGTGCAATGGGTTCCAATTGTGCAGAGTCTGAAAAAAAATCAGAAGTTTAAGTTTGGGGTTAAAAGACATACTGGACATTGAAACTTTTAAACAGTATAAATCAGCCAGCTAGTGATTCTGTATACCACATTTTTACAACTGTTATTCAGCATATAGTGCCGAACACCTGCTTTAGGCCAATGAAATGCAAGATTTTGTAGCATATGGAGAAGTACGGGGGAGTCTTTATCCATGAAGAATTTGACATTCTTGGAAAGACGAGACATACTAGTACATATAGGTAATGTCTAAGAAGAGTGTAAGACCATATCTGAGGAGGTCCAACGTCAGTGTTTATAATTAGCATTTCCAAATGTTTGACCTAAAACACTGGTTTCTTCCCAAGAAAGGTTTTGTGTAAGAAAGACAAAGAAAGAAAAGAACTCTAGGAAGAAATAAAAGAACTGTAACTACTGCAAGTGATGTTGAAAAATCATCTTATATTATAGTGACATATATTAACTCATTTAATCTTTCCAACAACCCTATAAGGGAGGTACTTTTCTTCCTATTTTATAAATAAGAAGCTGAGGCACAGGTCACAGTAAAAAAAAAAAAAAGGGAACCTAGGAATTCGAACCCAGCCTCTGTGGCTCCAGATTCCACGTTCTCCATAATGGTGCCACTACTCGCACCTGGACCTGTTTCCTTCAAATAAGAATTGTGTTTAGGGTAAATTATACACACAAGACATTTAAGCTAACACTTTTTTTAATTTTGAAAAGAAGACACTGATAATATGTAACCAGACTATTTGGCATTCTATATATAATGTTTTCAATAGATAAATTTTATTTGATATACATTATTAACCAAGAAATTGAGGCTGCCATTTACATTAAAAAAATGCACACCCTGCAAAAGTGTGTTTTTCTATTGCACTATGAATTAACAGACTTTAATTTTTTTCAAATATCTTCCACTTTCAGCTTTCTTTTAAAGAGCTTTTGCGCTGGAAATCTCTCCCTGGCCATCTTTCTCTCTTTTCTTTTACCTCATTCCTTCTCCACTTCCTTCTAATTGGCATCAAATGACCTAAGACAAAACTTCATCCAAGTGTTTAGATAAATTATGGAAATCCTTTTATCCCACCAAATTCCACTCAAAATTCTCCTTCTTGTCCCATTTTCCTACTTGTTCCCTACCCAATATGCTCACAAAGACAACCTATTTTGTTTTTGCTGAGTTTTTTCACCATTTTTCCAATGTACGATTTTGTTATGCTCTGCCTTTGCACATGCTATTCCCTTTGCTGAGCTCTCTTTTCCCATCTCCTTATGGCCAACACTACTTCCTATTAAAAAGCCAGCTGAAACATTACCTCCTATGTTGAGACATCATTGAACTCTTTAGGGAGACAGGCCCAGAGCACTCTGTTCTTTTCTCTGTCACTGCATTCAGCACATTACCTCCCTTCACTAATACACTAGTCCAGGAATTTTGAAGATAAGAAGAGTGTTTTATTTACTGTTCTACCATTGGGTTTTGGCATATGTAAGACTTCTATAGAGGATGCTTTTTTTAATCTGTCCATTTTGACAATTACATGTGGCAACTCTAAAGCCTGGACAAAGTGATCTTACACAGCTAGGTTCTGTAGTTAACACCACTTCTCCCTAGCACTGAACGCACACAAGGAACCCAGAACATTTGCAATGTAAGTTTAATCAAGATAGAATCTTGAACAGAAGTTTACTGCCACAATTTAAGTTTTGAGGATTTCAAAAAGAAGTCACTGAGAGTATGTAACCAGACTACTTGGCATTTTATACATAAAGTTTTCAATGCATAAATTTTATTTGATATACATTATTAAGCAAGAAACTGGGGTTGTTAAATAGAGAACCTAGTTTTATAAGGTCACTTTGTCCGGGCTTAAGAGTTGTCACATATAATTGTCACCCTGTGACACACACAGACATACATATCCCAAATAATACAATTCAACAAAATGAACTATTGTCGATTTTGATAAGGATTGCCACAAATAAATGGGAATTCTTCTAAACCTCTTTGAGGTTTCAACCTTAGCGAACACCTCCTGAGTTCTTCATCTGTCGTTTCCACTTCTCTGTCCATTCATGGGTTCCTTCATAATCCATTTGTAAGGCCTTTCCCCCCATTCCTGCTGATCTCAAAGATTGAACTGGAAATTGATATTTGGCCACTGTTGCAACAATTATTTATGTTCTTGAACTCACAACCTCATGATGTCACTTCTCAGTTATCGAATGAGAAGTCAAGGTGATCTGAAAGGAAATACTCACAAAAGAGTAGACAGACAAATCGAGGGGGGAGTGTGTTTTCTGAAGAGACGATAGTAACAACTGTTATTTGAGTTCCTAGTTCTAAACCCTCATCTGGGCCATTTGAAATACTGACAGAAAGTTCCAAGAAATATGCTGTTATATTTTAGTAAATACCACTTTTTTTCTTAAATTATCTTGAATAGGTTCTCATTATTATGACTACAAATATATGACTTAATCAGTACTTCAGTGTGACAGTCAATGTTGCTTTTTCAGTCGAAATACCCTACCTCAAATGTACTAAATTTCTTTAAGGCTAAACCCAAATTCCCTTTTCGTCTCTGAATTTTTGTCACTCTATAGGCATTAAACTTCTAAATTGTGTTATTTATTTTTATTCATTAATTCATTCCTTCATCCAACAGAAATTGCTTAACATCTGCCAAATATCAGGCAACATGCCAGAGACATAAATGCAAACAAGACTTACACCTGTGTCTCCAAAATGCTCCTAACCTTTTGCAAGAGATTTACAACAAAATGATATAATGTAATATGACACAATCAAAGTAGAAGTTGGCATGGACCACCATGGAAACAAATAAAATAGACAACAGAATTCTGATTTTCTGGGGAGGAAAGTTCTTCTTTTTTATAGCATAGTTAGTTGCATGTCATTCTGGCCCCGTCAGTCACTACTCACTACATTGTAAGTAAGCAGAGGCACAGTAAGTATCCATCTGTAACCAAAATCAACCACTGCCATCTAGCACAAAGAAGAGTATTTTTCTTGGGTCAAGTTCCTTAGGAAACAACTCCGAGATAGGGATTTGTAAGCAGAAATTATTGGGAAGTATTCTTGGCCCCAGGCCTCTAAAGGAGTAAGAGAACAGGATTAGACAAAGGGTAAAACTGAGCTTTGATACAATTGTAATGGCGACCACACTCTCTTGCAGGGAGCTCCAGTTGAGCTGGTTCTTCAGAGATATCTCACTTTGAGGCAAAGAGAACAGGTCATTTTGTACCTTTGCATGGGCCATTTATTGGGCAGGGCTGGCCTTTTTGAAGGCCTATAGACTTGGACCTTCAACTGAGAAAATTTCCAGAGAAGTAGTCAACTATGAATTATCAGCAACCTCTACTCACAGCATCTTGGCAATGAGTGCCACATGCTAACAGAGGAATCTGCGTTCATATCACAGGAGCTACTGCAGCACCCTGAAAATGATAGCTGCTCAGTGGCTACTGTAAAAGTTCCATTTTATGTGTTAGCATTCACTATTCTAAAATTTTATTTTTGCAATGCCAGTGAGCATAGTCATATCTGAGCACTGGATTCTTTGTTATTTTCTAAACTTTAGCTCTGAGCTCATTTGACATTTATAGTTGTCTTATAGGAAACTAAGAGGAAAAGATTCATATTCACATTATGTATCTTGCTAGTCAATGGACAAGGCCTCCCTGCCTGTATCACACAGCAATCGGAATTTTAATTAAGTCATGCTCCCAAATAAATCATTCATGATGAAGACATTTGCAGTTGGCTGACAACAAAGGTAACAGTTAAGGGGAAGTGGCATTAAATGAGTTGGGAGTTCCTTGGATTAAGGCCAAGTTAGAAGGACTGGTAACTCTTCCCAAAAATCTAAATCAAAGAGAATTTTCTGTGGTAAAGACAGTTTAATCAAAACAAAACCCAAAAAAGCAGCCAATAAATTTGTTGAGTAAGAAAAAATATATAGTCTATGCCAAACTAGCCATCTTAATTCACTTTATTGGAAAAGTCTAGACCCTCTTCTGTTGGAAGAGAATCCAAAAGCTCTAAATAAATGTCCACCTTAATCAGTCCATAAGCAGGTATCTGTTTCACATTTTGGCAAAGGAGTAGCAAAGTGAGCACTGATTCGCAGTTGTCCAAATGGTTGGTTTACTGAACACAACCTCAGCTCTATTACAGAAAGTTTGCTGACAGTTGACTTGGTTTCTAAACTCTGAAATTCCCAGAGAACACCACAAGAAGAACACTCTTCCACATAAGGATGGGGCAGTCTGATGCTGGGGGACCAGAAGGCTATGTGCTGATTTTCACTGTATCACATGTGGCAATGCAGAGAGGAGTTTTGAGGAAAAGCTATTCATGATCCATTTGCAGGTATCATGGGAGACATGGTCATTTCCATTCTTGCCTCAACTTCTCCTTCTATGAATTGGGGATATATCCCCTGATACCTTCCTTTAAAGTAGGATGACCCCACAAAACAGGTTTGACCAATCTATAAGAAGTTGGACTATTTACTCTCAATTCCTAGAAATAATTGAAATTAGGTTCTGACACACTCATCTCTTTTCTTCTTCTTCTTCTTCTTCTTCTTCTTCTTCTTCTTCTTCTTCTTCTTCTCTCTCTCTCTCTCTCTCTCTCTCTCTCTCTCTCTCTCTCTCTCTCTCTCCTTCCTTCCCTTCCTTCCTTCTCCCTCGCTCTGCTTCAGATTTCTCTTTTATTTTTCTAAAAATATCTAGATTTTTAAAATAATTAGATCACATATTTAGAAAGCATTTAGAGATCACTTAATTTAACCTTATGATGCAAGGATTCCTCTCCAATATCTTTCAAGTGAGTTACAGGGACTCATCTCATTGCATCTGGAGGCAGCCATGTAATCCATCTTTTTTTTTTTTTTTTTGAGCACCTACAATGAATCAGGCATTGTGCTAGAAAGAGAACAGTCTAGAGAACTCTAGTCTCTGAAAATATCTTTTTTATTTTACAGTGAAACTCTTCCCTCTATAGCTTTCATGCCCTGACCTTAGTTACACTTGTTACTATCACACAGCACAAGCTTTAGCTCCCCAGCAATAAAACATGGCAGTAGGCATATGCTACAGGAGCTATCATTACAGCATCAGACAATTGAAAGTGTTTCAATTGCAACCCTGCTTTTTGCTATGCAATAGGACAATATCTAAACTAATAAAAGCGGAATAGTAAAATTAACCGTCCCTTCGGGATGCCTACAGCCAATCAGAGTGGCTGTATGCAAATTAGTGCAGCCAAGATGGCGGAGGCCCACCGCAAACTGGTCCCGCCTGAGGAGCAGGGTGGGAGGAGCAAGCAGGCCCCATGCTGTGGCCTGGAAATAGACAAATCGAGGAGGGTACGCACAGGCAGAAGCTTAGCCTTGGTGACCGTAGGTCGGTTCCAGGCCATGGTGGCAGCTGCAGGTTTGGGAGCAGGCTGGATGACCAGCCCCCGCCCCTGTGGCTGAGGCCTGGAAAGAGACCGTTGGCAGGAGAAGTACTTAGCTCCCTGCATGCCCGGCTCCTGGGTCTGATCATCCCGGGCGCCAGTACTAAAAAACGGCCTTCTGGTGCCCAGAGGGGCGTGTCCTGTCCACAGGGCGCTAAGTCCGGGATGGGGTGGGTACTTAGCGCCCTGCATGCCCAGCTCCTGGGTCTGATCAGCCTGGGCGGCTGGTGCTAAAAGCGCCTTCCAGTGCCCAGAGTCGTGTCACATCGGCCAGCACAGGGTGCTAAGCAAACGATGGGAGAGAAAGCAATGGGGACCCTTAGGCAGCACCCAGCAGGGCCTGCTTGGAGGTCACCATGCAAACAAGTGGGGGCTGCAGGCAGCATACAGCAGGGCCTGCTGGGTGATGAGAGAACAGGGAAGCAGGGTGACCAGAGAGCTGGTAATCCGATGCAGGCAGCACCCAGCAAGGGCTGCTGCACCGCCATGGGGGAGCAAGGAATCTCTGGGAGGTCACTGTGGTGACCCCCTAGCAGACAAGCATGCTGCAGGCAGCACACAGCAGGGTCTGCTGGGTAGTGGTGGCCACCATGGGGGAGCAGGCAAGCGGGACACCAGAAAACAGGCATTAGGACCAGCAGGCAGCACACAGCAGGGCCTGCTGAGCTGTGGCTGTGGCAAAGGGGGAGCAAATCAGGACCCACAGACAGCACCAGCAGGGCACCCTGCTGGGTGGTGGCAGTGGCAATTGGGGAGCAGGCAAGCAGGGCGACCATG
>PVJC01041837.1:0-15226 GCA_004026665.1 Murina feae
CCCCCTCCCAGTGCACAAATTTTTGTGCAACGGGCCCCTAGTTTAGGGTAAGAATGACATAGTGATTATGGATTACCCTGGAATTGAATCTAGAGTTCAGTAGAAAGGCTGTTTCTTCTACCACTGTGGCAAGAGAGGAGGGTTAACGACAGGCATAAAATAGATTAATTCATAGAGAAGGAGGACTGGAAAGAATTAAGTAAATTTCTGTTGTCTAGTGACCATTGCTAGTAGATAACAACAGTGCTGGATGGTGGTCACAATTTTTAAATTGATATTATGATATTAGCAAAGCAAAAACACTCAGGTAGCAAACACTGAAAGAAAAATAAAACACTCTGTTCATCCTAAATCTCAAGTTTAAAATTATAAAGATTTGCTCATCTGCTGCTCTTTTAAGCTACATTTGATCGACTTTCTATCAAGGAAGGGTACTGTAGTAGATCACTCAGACATGAACAGCTCACCCTTGCAATCCATTGTCATGTAAACATGATTTTTTAATTAAAATTATATAATGTGATTGAGTTAACTGTATTTTTTCTGCAAAGTGGGCTATTTATTTTCATTTTCTGTTGAAGAATATTAAAAGAAGTTTCTCTATATACCCTGCTTCTGTTCCAGTCTTTTTTTCTTTTCCTCAGAGAAGAAAGTATAAGCTATTAGAAGTTTATTAACATTTTACTAGGTCTTACCAAGTTAGGGATCCTTGGTTATTATTTATCCACCATTCATTTATTGAGTTACTAGTTACTTGGCTAGGCATTGGGAAAATAAAGGTTAATGGATAGTAGTTCATATTGATGCTAGACAGTTTGTTCTAAGCACTTTATATTGTTATCTCATTTACAGGTCCATAAGGTAGTCACTGTTAGTATTCTCAATTAACAAATATGTGAACTCAGGCACAAAGAGGTTCAGCAACTTGCCTAAGCTTACATAGCTAGGAAGTGGTAAAGCTGAGATCCAGATTTAGGCAGACTGACTTTAGGGCCCTTTCTCTTAACTGCTATGCTATGCCTCTTCTCTGCAATGTAGAGAATTGCTTAAGACATAGTTCCTGTCCTTAAAAACTTTAATATGACATACAGAGTGAATTGTGATTATACATATTATATCACACTGAATTTCTTTACTTTGAAGAAATGAGGAAGAAGACATTTAATGTGTCAACATAATAATGTCTAAACCTGTAGAGAATTTTTATAAGAGCTTATTTGAGCCAAACTGATGGCATTTGAAAAGCGAGATCTCAAATGCTTCAGCAAACGACAGTTTTACACTTCTTTTTACACATTTGGAATGAAGGAGGGAATGTAAGGAAGATTACATGAAGGTAGGAGAAAGCAAAGTATAGGATAGTTAAGATTGTGTTCTCTTTGGAGGGTAATTACACTTCCAAGGAGTCTGAAAAAGAGGCATTTCAGAGGTGTGTTAACCTAGAACCACAAGAACAATGGACAGATTTTGCTTAAGGCCAAGATAACCTTTTACTAGGAAAGTTATAGACTTGAGGTGTGACTACCCACCATGAACTGCCCAGTTTCGATTTTGTGATCAGATCACTCTATGGAGTTACGTTCTGTCACTGAACTTGTACATAGCCCCTTTATTATTCACAAATGTCTTAGAGCTTAAAGGGGACTTGAAGCTTAGGGAAGTATGACAATTTGGCTGATTCAGGTGATAGATAATCCAGTCCACCTTTCTTTTCACCTCAACATGATGAATTTTGTTTTATAATAAGAAATACTAACTTCTGGATTAAAGTCTTAAAATTAAATATATATATCCATGGAATATAGAAATTAACTTGCATTTTGTAATAAAGACAACCAGTTGAAATGTTCTGCTTTTCCAAACTAATATTTTTTTTTTTTGCTTTACTACTTACTGATCATTTATCATGTGCCAGACCTAGAGTATAGACAGTTTGTAATCATTATCTCTATCATTAACAATAGCCCTGAAAGATAATATTGTTATCCATGTTTAATTGATATAGTTATTGAAACTCAAATATGTTAATTAATTGGCCCAAGGTCATGAGTCCAGTAATTGGCAGTACTGGATCTCAAAAGCTAAATCTCTCTGTCTCAAACTCAGTGTATTATTTACTCTGTACCAAATCGTTTCCTGAGTAGATATTTATTTTCAGAAATGAGACAGCTTCAGGCCCTATATAGCAACTATTCCATTTTTTTCCTAGTTTAAATTTTTCTACGATATTTTGTTTTATCTTATACTTATTTCTTTCTTGTTTATTTACTTTACTCCCTAGCTACAGAAGAAAGGAAACCAGCTGAAGTTCTCATTGTCAAGGGACAACAGTATGCTGTTGTTGGGTGAGTGACATATTTATATTAGTTGAGTAAATTATTTAAAACATAGGTCTTTTAGTTCCCACTTGATGTGAGTTGGAAATTTTGGGTTAACAATTTAAAACCCTCCAAAGAGCCCTGGCCAGGTAGCTCAGTTGGTTAGAGCACCCTCCCAATACACCAAGGTTTCAGGTTTGATCCACAGTCATAGTATATATAAGAAGCAACCAATGAATATATAAAATAAGTGGAACAACAAATCGGTTCTCTCTCTCGCTCCCTCCCTCTCTTCCTCCTCTCTCTTTCCTTAAAATCAATAATAATAATAATAAAAAGCACGCAATTTAGCAGTGACCAAGATCATTTTTGTGTGCTGAATCAGTTTTATTTATTTTTGTTTTGACTGCCTGTTGAAATAATTTAAAGTTCTCTTTTTAACTTCTGATATATCCTGCTAATGAGCTATTGACTTTCTCATCTTTGAAGATCTTTTGTGACTGTCAATGTACGAAATGTCCAGTCCTGTAGAGAATTTTTATAAGAGTTTATTTGAGCCAAACTGATGATATATGCCAGGAAGTAAGATTTCAAATGCTCTAGAGAATAACAGTTTTGCATCTTCTTTTATGTGTTTGAAATTAAGGAGGGGGGGAAGAAATATTATATGGAGGCGGGAGAAAGTAAGATGGGGATGGAATTACAGGATAATTAACAAGATCATGTGCTCTCTTTAATGTGGTTAGACTTACTTCAGAGGTGTATTAACCTATATGCACAGAAACAATGGACAGGGCTTGCTCAAGGCAAAGATAAATCTTTATTAAAAAGTTATAGGCCTGGAGCAAGACCACCCACCATAACCTGCCTAGTTGGGGATTTATTATTAGGTCACCCTGTGAGATTATTTTCCAAAGCAGCGGTCACCAACCAGTGGTCACCACTGGTGGTCCATGAGGTCTCAAAGATTGGTGACCACTGTTCCAAAGAACCCCCTTTTGTTTTTGTTTTGTTTTAATATATTTTTATTGATTTCAGAGAGGAAGGGAGAGGGAGACAGAGAGGTAGAAACATCAGTGATTAGAGAGAATCATTGATCGGCTGCCTTCTGCACACTACCTACTGGGGATTAAGCCTGCAACCTGGGCATGTGCCCTTGATTGGAATCGAAACCCAGTACCCTTCAGTTTGCAGGCCAGTTCTTTATGCACTAAGCCAAAATAGCTAGGACCCTTTTGTTTTTTATCCACATGACTTACTAATAAACATCTTAGGATTTAAGTTGCTTGTAGAAGCCAGTTTCTCTTTGATCTCATTAAGAAAATCTGGACTAGGTTCCCGTCATTAATTCATTAATTCAACAGTTATGATTGAGGATCTACTACATAATCAGAAACACTGGGTTGCCTTTTTGTCAGTGTTTCTGAATTGGCCAAAATTTGGGATACCTGCTTTTATAGGAGAATTAGGATGCCATATAGAGAGTATTATGCCCACAGCACAAAATTTAAGGAGGTATTCATTCTCAATGTCATGCAAGTACTGACCCTGCAATTGCATGATCCTGAAATTGAGTGCCTCCTTAATTTTGCACCCTAGGAATCTCTCTCTCCCCAGCCTAATGAGTACTTACTGTGCTGAGTTTATAGGTAAAACACGTAATTTAGCAGTTACCAAGATCATTGTTGATTTTTGTATACTGAACCAGTTTTATTTATTTTTGTTTTGACT
Source organism: Murina feae (assembly GCA_004026665.1). Lineage (NCBI taxonomy): Eukaryota > Metazoa > Chordata > Mammalia > Chiroptera > Vespertilionidae > Murina > Murina feae. The sequence continues at coordinate 4,050 of PVJC01041837.1, forward strand.
GCCTATTGAATCATCTTTCTTTTCTTATAGAACTGTATTGTTGTTGATAAGAATTATCCTTGAATATTGCCAGTGTGTGGATAATATCCCATCTGTTACTACTGACATGCTTACTCGTCTGTCAGATTTATTGAAGGTGGGTATGATTTTACTCTGTTATGGAAACATAGTTGGTAGAAGTAATTCTTTAGGGTGTGACCTATCTTCCAAATGTAAGACATTTCAAGTTTAAGTTATCCTAAACACATTAATTTTGTGACATTTAATTGTGATTAAATCACATGTAACTAGAAGAAGGCCACCTGCTTCTTTCTCCTCTACACTTAGTGATTCCTCATTACACCCATAGAGTTGTTAATGACATTGGAGACAGGAGATGATTTGTTCGTTAGGTGCTGAACATGACTGAGGCCACTTAGGTCAAAAAAACCTGGACTGGTTTCAAATGTGCATGGAAGGAATTCACTGAACTTTACAAAAATCATCTCACTAAGGTTAGCGATTTTTCTTAAATCATTCTTTCAGAACCATTGATGTAAAATAAAAATGTAGTGATCATTTTATTCAGCTATTTCATATTAACAGATATTTTTTAACTGCTAACATGAAGAAAAGGTTTCATTTTTTTCAAATGTCTAATCTATCAATTAATTTGGTCCCAAAACAGAGTTGTCATATTGTAGTCCAGAAAGATTTTGTTACCCTTTTGAAAATAGGACTATCCAGTAAGAATGACTGAGGAAAATGACCGAACTAGTTCGGTGAATGCAAATTAAAGGATAATTTCTGAACAATTGATTTTTTGAATTTCTTAACTTTTTTCTACCAGACAGTAAATATTATCATTTAGGAACACCCTTCCCCCCCCCTTTTTTATCATTACATAGATAGATCCTACTTGTTCCTAGTAGAAAATTCATTTGGTCAATGAATGAGAGGAAAAAGGAATGCATATTTTTAGAACTGTTAACACATTGCCAACTTATGAAGAATAATTTTTAATAAATTGTTGGATTTTTTTCTCTCCTTCCTTTGTTAGTACTTCAATTCAAGAAGTTGTCAATTAGTTCTTGGAGCTGGTGCACTGCAAGTTGTTGGACTAAAAACAATAACTACAAAAAATTTGGGTATGTATTCTTGAATTTAATTCACAACTGAGGTGTTATAATTATGCTACTATACTCGTCGTGTTTTTAGTAGATGTTCTTGTGACTCTGACCAAAGGCTTTAAAAGTAGCAAGTATATGTATTACCATAATTGAAAAATTAATTTCTGGGAAAATGTTATGAGGAATTTCCACTTTAGCAAATATGTTATTTGGAAGTTGCACCACAGTAGAAAGTGTTAAGATGCTTTATGTATAAAGTACTTTGGGGTGAAAGATATATGAGTATCAGGAGAGAATCAGTTGTGCCATCAGCTTCCTTAGGCCAGTAATGCAACTTGAGTCCATTTGGAAAATCAGCATGTTTATTACACTATTCAGTACCAAATATGTTGCTTTCTGCTACAGTATTCTTCATTTATGAAATAAATTGGGGTCTGTGTAAAATTCATTGATTTTTTTTTTTTTTTACTTAATTTGTATGTACTTAAAGTTATCTAATATCCTTTTTTGTTCTTCCATGATATGTCTACCACTTGGATCTTCAGCCCTTTCTTCACGCTGTTTGCAGTTAATTGTGCACTACATTCCTGTGATCCGGGCTCATTTTGAAGCTCGGCTGCAGCCTAAGCAATATAGCATGCTTAGGCATTTTGATCATATCACTAAGGTACTTTTTCATTTTTTTCTATTGGAGTTGCATAAATTCAATTCCTGAATTGTTAAGTATTTTTTTAGGTCTATCCAAGGACTTTGAAATGTAATGTTATTTCTCATTACAGGATTACCATGACCACATAGCTGAAATATCAGCTAAGCTTGTAGCGATAATGGATAGCTTATTTGACAAGCTGTTATCTAAGGTAATGATTTATATAAATTATTTGGCTTTGCTTAAAGGCATTGTGACTTTTTCATAGTTGTCTAAACAAATCAAATTCTTCAGGGTTTAGAAAAAAACTCAATAAAATTTTCAGATTGCCCAAATAGTTGATATTCATCTTCTAAGGAGTCCAAGAGGAAGGAGGGATGATATCAAAGATGAATATCTGTATCTTTTCTTTTGGTAAAGTGTTCAAAGTGTTTGCTTATTTTAAAAATTGGGGCAGGCCCCCTCTGGAGCATGCCCATGCCTTTCTTTCTCAGGCATGCTTTTCTTCTTAAGTTCTGAGGGCCCCCACAAGACTTGCAACCAGGGGAGCAATGGGCAGCAGCAGCTCATCCTGAGCTGAACCTGTCTCCAAGGTCCTGTCTCCTTTCCTCTGACTTGGCAGTGAGCCAATAGCAGCCATGCCTTGACTCACTTCTGTCTCTGTGACTTCTGTTTTTCAGTGAGCCATGGCAGCCCCATTGAGGCTCTCTGATGTTGCTTCTTTTATCCTAAGCCCTTTCTTATTTCACTGTCCCCAGGTTTAATAAATGTACTAAATAAATAAATAAATAAATAAATAAATAAATAAATTAGATTTTTAAATTTGTTAAGTCATATGCCCTGGATACAAATCCTTTTTTAAATATGTGTTTGTAAGTATTTTCTCCCAGTCTGTGGCTTAGCTTTCATTTTCTTAAGTGTCTTAAAAAGCAGTTTTTAATTTTGATGAACTTCAGTTTATCATTTTTTTCTTGTATTGTTCATCTCTCTTGTGTCCTAAGAAATTTTGTATAACCTAAGTAACTAATATTTTCCAGTGTTTTCTTTTATAAGTTTTATTGTTTTAGGTTTTACATATGTCTGTGATTCATTCCTAGTTGATTTTTGTATAAATGGCTGGCCCTTGAACAATGTGGAGTTAGGGACACCCATCCACTGCAGTTAGAAATTCGCATGTAACTTTAGACTCTGCAAGATCTTAACTACAGTTGGCTCTTTGCATCTGCAGATTCCCAACCCTGTATCAAAAAGACTGACCCTTGAACAAACCAGGATTTTAAAAATGTGAATAAGTACACCTTCTCAGTTAACACCTGTGTTACTTAAGGCAGTAGTTGCCAACCTTTCAGACCTCACTGAGCACCGGTGGTCTGCAACTGTTGGTTTAAGGGACAACTGTAGTGCAAAGTATAAGTCAAAGTTTTTTGTGGTTTTTTTCAAATCTAACACCTTTTCTTGAAAAGATTATCTTTTTTATTGGAACCTTTGTTAAAAATCAGTAGACTATCTTTTTGTCAATTTACAACATTTTGGACTTTCTTCTGTTCCATTGATTTATATGTGTATCTGAACATTGATCTCTATGTCTGTACTGTAACATTATTCTAAGTCTTAAAATCAGGTCATGTGAGTTTTTAGAGGTGAAGCCTCTGCTCCCATCCCTCCTCGAGGGGTAGCCAGCCTCTGCGTTGATTGGTGTAGGATCCTGGGCTTAAGGTGTTTTTCTTCTTTCCCCCTGGAACAGGCACGTTTTGTTTCTAATCCTCACACAGAGACTCCAGGGATGAAAGAGTTTGGTGTCTTTTCTCAGAGACTTGAGGTTTTTTTGCTTTGTATAAGGAAAGGGTTCAAGGAAGTAGGTGGCATTTGTTACTTTTCCCTACTGGTACCTCTTTCTGCATGCATGTATCTCTCTCTGTGGTTTCCTGTCCCGACCCCAGTGTTGCTGATAAGCACCTACTGAAGACCCTTGTGCATGAGTGCAGACTCTCCTGTGGTAGGGTCCTCATGTACTCTATGCTAGTCTACATTTGGCCTTTGAGAATTTGTTGAAATGTTTGTTGTTTTCTTATCTGCTTCTATGTTGATAACCTTTTATTCCTATGAGACAGTTGCTATGTCCCATCTCCTTAGATGGCCTTGTCACTCTCTGGAATTAGTTCCTTGGTTTCCGTGACCTCTGTTCTCTGTTGAGTTTAAGAAGTTATTTATAAATTATTCCAATTTTTTTCTTGTGGTTAGGGTAGTAGCAACACACTCTTGCAGCTTTCTAAATTTTAAACAGAGGCAAAACTCAAAAAAGTTTATAAACTAATGAATCACACAGTTGCATTTTAGAATTGTTAATCAGATAGTATGTAGAATGGCTTTGAGGTATGTACTCTATTTGAAATACTTTCACTTAATATTTTTAAGAACTTTAAATTTTATTTTTCAATTACAGTTTATATTCAACATTATTTTATACTAGAGACCTGGTGCACAAAATTCGTGCATGGGAGGGGGAGGTGGAGGTGGATTCCTCAGCTCAACCTGCACCTTCTCCAATCCAGGAGCCCTCAGGGATGTCCTACTGATGGCTTAGGCCCACTCCCCGTGATTCTCTGCTCTCTGCGGGGCCTGCTTTCCTGCTCGCTGCCGGCAGGGCTGAAAGGACTGGGGAACTCCAGCGACAGGCAAGCAGTGTAGCCGAATCTGCCTGGAGGCGGGTCCTCCTGAGCCACCCACCTACCGCCCTCCTCCCCCCATGACTGCAGGACTCCAGTAGGGCTGAGGGGACTAGGTGCTGCCATCTTGTGGCTGTGGGCACCGCCATCTCTGTGACAGTGTGATGGTCAATTTGCATATTCCTTTATTAGATTAGATTCATTTCAGATGTACAGTGTACTGGTTTGACAATCATATACTTTACAAAGTTCTTTCCCTAATATTTCTAGTACCCACCTGGCATCATTCATAATTACTACAATATTATTGACAATATTCCTTATGCTGTACTTTATATCCCTGTGACTGTTTTGTAACTACCGATTTACTTCTTAATCCCTTCACTTCTTTCACCCTGTCTCCCAGCCTCCCTCCCATCTGGCAACCATTAGCCAGTTCTCTGTTTCACTTTTACTTATTTTTTTTTCTTTGAAGACTCAGAAGTCCTGGTGTGCTGCTCAGGAAGCCATCTCTGCTACCATGAAAATGTCCTTCACCCTTGTTCCTATATCATGCAGTGTCTGCTTTCTGGAACACCAACTAACTTTTAGACACTCAGCTCCCCAAAGGGACTTTTTTCTAATTCATCTTTGTATACTACAGCTAGCAGAGTATCTGACCCCTTCATTCAAGCATACACATACACATATGCACACACATACATACACATAAATAGCCATGTACTTACTTATAAACATATGTCTACATACACACACCCAAGGAAATATTTATTCAGAGTTTACTATGTCACAGGTGGTTTTAGTAAATATTTGTTGAACTAATATCTGGACCCCTGGAAATGCTATTGCATTTTTTTTAGGTGAGAAGAATTGAAGGCCTCAACTGAGACAGTTTTGTCCTCAAAAGGACATTCAGAAATGTTGGGAACGTTTTAGGTTGTCACATTTGGGAAGTGGGATATGCTATAGTAACTAGTGAGGAGAGGCCAAGGATATTGCTGAATATCCTACAATATGTAGGCAGCCCTTACAACAAAGAATTATTTAGACCCAAATGTGAGTAGTGTACAGGTTGAGAACCTCTGACTAGAGTGCTCATATGCAGAATAACTTGAAAGTGCATTTGATGAGACTTAGTCTCTGCTTTAATACAAGGAAACAAGGAAAAGTAGGAATAGAAACTGAGTTGGAGATTTCAAGTTTGTGTGACCAGGAGGATTGTAATACCAGCAGTAGTCATTGAAACAGGGAAGGAAATCAGGTTTGGGTAAGATCATGGTAAACTTGGTTACAGAATAGAACATTTAGGAAATGTGTTTCTTAACTCGATAGGGTGGTCATGACTAGAGCTTTGTTAGAAGTCATGAGATTGATAAGAGAGAAAAGGAGGGGAAAGAAGTAAGGTTTAAAGAAACTGCATTTAAGAGGCAGGAGACAAAAAGAGGAAGGCAAGTGGGGGAGCAACCAGGAAAACATTGTGCTACATGAGGATAGTGTTTCAAGCGTATGAGTGTGTGAAATACTGAAGAGAGCAGTGAAGAGGGGGAACTAGAAGAGTTACTAAATTTACAAGTTAGGACATCTTTAGTGATTTTTCCAGAGAGAACTTTCAGAAGATTATTGATAGTGGGGAAGTGTGGTTTGAGTGTTGGCAAGAACCGTATTTTAAGGGTTGAGAATAAAGTGGTACAGTATCAAGTTGAGGTGACTGAAGAAATGAGATTGGGGAAGGCAAGATGGAAAGAATATAGTATCTTTAGGGAAAGCGGGGGAGAAGGAAGGTCTTGGAGGGTTTTCTCCTTTCCCAGGGCTGCCATAACAAATTACCACAAATTGAGTAGCTTAAAACAACATAGATGCATTCTCTCATAGTTCTGGAGGCTAGAAGCTCTAAATCAAAGCATTGCCAGGCCATGCTTCCTCTGAAGGCTTTAGTGAAGAATCCTTCCCTACCTCTTTTAGCTTTTAGAGCTTGCTCTCAATTGTTGACATTCCGGGCTCATGGATGCATCACTCCAATCGCCGCTTCTGTCTTCACATTGGTGTCTTCCCTTTGTGTGTCTCTGTGTCTAAATTTCCCTCTCATTTATTTTATAAAGACACCATCAGTTGATTTAGGGCCCATTCTAATCCAGTATGACCTCATGAGGTTCCAAGTAAATGTGAATTTTGGAGAAATACCATTCAGTCCAATACAAATGGGTAGTTAAGATAAGGGGATGCTACCAAATGAGATGCCACTTCATAACTACTAGGGTGGCTGAAATAAAAAAGAAAAACAATAACAAGTGTTGGTAAGGATATGGAGAAACTGGAACCCTTATACACTGCTAGGTGGGATTGTAAAGTGGTCAGCCACTTTGGAAACATTCTGGCATTTCCTCAAAAAGTTAAATATATAGCCCTGGCTGGTTTGGCTCAGCGGATAGAGCATCGGCCTGCAGACTGAAGGGTCCCAGTTTCGATTCCAGTCAAGGGCAGGCACATCCCCAGTAGGGAGTGTGCAGGAGGCAGGTGATTGATGTTTCTCTCTCATCGATGATTCTAGCTCTCTATCCCTCTCCCTTCCTCTCTGTAAAAAAATCAATAAAAAAATAAAAGAAGTTAAACATATAGTTACCATATGACCCAGTAGTTCTACTTCTAGGTATATACCCAAGAGAAATGAAAAAAATTTACCTACACAAAATAAAATCTGTCCATGTATGTTCATAGAATCTAATATAATAAAAAAGAAACATGCAAATTTGACCGTTACCACCAGCCAATCAGAGCGGCAGTATGCAAATTAACCCAGCCACAAACCAAAGGCTTCTGTTGCAACTGCCTGCCCTAGGCTGGCTGAGCCTCTGCTCACAGCCACGCCCACCAGCCAATCAGAGCGACTGTATGCAAATTAACCCAGCCAAGATGGAGGCCAACAGCCAAAGTCTTCTGTTGCAACTGCTTGCCTAGGCTGGCTGAGCCTCTGCTCACAGCCACGCCCACCAGCCAATCAGAGCAGCTGTATGCAAATTAACCCAGCCAACATAGAGGCTGGCAGGGCGGCTCTGCACTGGGAGCCTCCACGGCCGGCCAGCATAGCTGTGCCAGGTGTGTCAACTCAGTGGGAGGGGGGTCTGGCCTGGGGCCTCCTCGGGGGCGTGCGGGAGCACCCGTCCAGGGTCCGCTACCTTCATCCACCCCCCAGGGGCCTCCACAGGGCGTGCAGGAGCGTCTGCTGCACAGTGCAGAGAATCCGAAGCCAGTTCACTGCCCAGCTCCACCCAGGGTGTGTTTGCTCAGCAGCAGGGCCCCACCGAGGGATCCTGCACCAGCATCCGCCCCTGGCTTGCCACCCAACTCTGCGCCAGGTGTGTCCCCTCAGCGGTGTGGGCCCACCAGGCATGTGCAATCGTGGGCCCTCCGGTGGGAAACGTCCAGGCCTGCATTCACCAGCCTTCCCACCCCCCAGTGCACGAACCCTGAAGGGGCTGTGGGCAGCCTGAAAATGGCTCTCAGCCTCTCACCCAGGCTGGCCAGGTATGCCAGCAGGTGGACATCTCCCCCAAGGTGTCCCAGACTGCAAGAGGGTACAGGCCGGGCTGAGGGACCCCCACCTCCTGAGTGCACAAATTTTTGTGCACCGGGCCCCTAGTATCTAATAAAAGAGTAATATGCAAATTAACCATCACTCCAAGACACCTAAGCCATGCCCACCAGCCAAGCCACACCTCCAGCCAATCAGAACGGCTATATGCAAATTAACCCAGCCAAGATGGAGGCCGGCAGCCATGGAACTGGAACAAGCAGGAGGCTTGCCCCAGCAATGCAGGAAGCTAAGGTTCCTGTCTGCCTAGGCCAGCTCAAGGCAACAAAGTTTCAATTATAAATAAATAAATAAAAGATAAATAAACCCCAGAGACCTGCTTCCAGCCTTGGGCTCAAGAAAGCACTGAGAGCCTGGGTTGTCAGGAGCAACCTGACCTGGGCTCCAGTTACAGCAACAAAGTTTCAACTTTAGAAGTTAAATAAATTCCAGCCAGCCTCACTGCAAACAGCCATCAGTTCCTCATCCAGGCTGGCCAGGTACCCTAGCAGGGACCCCCTCCTGGAAGGGGCTGTGGCCAGCCTGAAAACAGCCCTCAACCCCTCACCCAGGATGGCCAGGCACGCCAGCAGGTGGACATCCCCCGAGGGATCCCAGACTGCGAGAGGGCACAGGCTGAGCTGAGGGATCCCTCCCCCCCGAGTGCACAAATTTTTGTGCAACGGGCCTCTAGTTGTTCATAATAGTGAACAGGTGAAAATAACCCTAAATGTCAATCAGTTGATGATTGGGTAAACTGTGGCAGTTGTACAATAAAATATTATGCAGTCATAAAAAGTATGAAGTACTGCCCTAGCTGGTTTGGCTCGGTGGATACAGCTTTGGCCTGCGGACTGAAGGGTCCTGGGTTCGATTCCAGTCAAGGGCATGTACCTTGGTTGAGGGCACATCCCCAGTAGGAAGTGTGCAAGAGACAGCTGATCGATGTTTCTCATCGATGTTTCTAACTCTCTATCGCTATCCCTTCCTCTCTAAAAAATCAATAAAATATATATTTTTTAAAAAAAGTATGAAGTACTGACACACTCTGCAATGTGGAGGAACCTTGAAAGCTCTATGCTAAGTGAAAAAAAGTCATAAAAAGCTGCATATTGTTTGATTCCATTTATTGAGATTAGTAGTTGCCAGGGGCTAACGAGAGGGAGGAATAGGAAATGACTGCTAATGGATATGGGGTTTATTCTTGGAATGATAAAAATGTTTGGAAATTAGTGGTGATTGTTATGAAACTGAATTTACTAAAAACCAGTTAGTTGTATACTTTAAAAAGGTAAATTTTATGGTATGTGAATTATGTCTTGTAGTTGTTATTAGAAAAGCAAGGGGATGTTTGATGTATTTCTAGGCTGAAGAGAGACAAACCCTTGGGTGGTCACAACATTGGTTATCTTGGTCCAGTCACATGGTGACTTCTGTCTGCTACAGTAGTATATTGGAGCTCATGATTTTAATAAATGATATAAGTTTAGTATATCTAAAATATATTTAGCCCAAATATGTCTCATAAATAAAAATAGCATATAATTTAAGCTGTGAATTCTAAAATGTGGACCAGAAGATGATTATCTAAATCATACCAGGTATTATTCTAGATGTAAGAATAAGAAAATAAATTTACCTAACTTTAAATTTTTAGTATAGACCATTGTGGAAAATGTCTTTACTTAACCTTAGGGTAAATATCCTATATTATATGCTAAGTGCCCTGTTGTCCATTCAACCAATCAAAGCATAATATGCTAATGATATCCTAAGGCCACTCAACTGCTTGTTATGACATGCACTGACCACCAGTGGGCAGACGCTCCAACCGGTAGGCTAGCTTGCTGCTGGGGTCCAGCCAATTAAGACTGAGTGAGACGGGTGGGACACACCCTGGAGCCCTCCCTTGGTCTCTCCCCGGCTAGCCAACCTCCTGCATCCCTCCCTGGCCCTGATCGTGCATCGGTGGGGTCCCTTATCCTGGTCTGCACCCTCTCGCAATCTGGGACCCCTTAAGGGATGTCGGAGAGCAGGTTTCAGCCCGATCCCGCAGGCCAGGCCAAGGGACCCAAATTCATGCCTCTAGTGATTATTATATTGGCCTACCTACAAAAGAAATAGAACATTTTAATTCCACCAGAGTTACATTAATTTCAGATATGATCATGTTGACACATTCTTTTTTTTTTTTTTTTTTTTTTTTTTTTCTATTTTATAACAACTGTTTATTTTTGAGTTTCTACTGAAAAAAAAAAAAACAAACAAAAAAAACCAAGAGAGTAGATACACCTCAGAGGGATGGAGGTTACTGGGTTGGCTCTAGTTTTTATCTTTGAAAAGTCAACTTTTGAATACAAAGGCACCTTTTGCATGTTGCCTCATTGGCTTTTCTAGTTGACTGCATGGTGAACCAATCTCAGCATTATTTTTACTCTTTTTTTTTTTCATATGATTTTTTTTTTTTAACAGACAAAATGGGGGAAGACATCTGTATTAGTTTTGCTAAGTCAAAAATCCCAGGAATGCTCTTTCATATGATTTTTTTTTTTTAACAGTACTCTTTTTTTTTTTTATTGATGTTGACACATTCTTAAAATCATACTTTAAAAATCTGTTCATTTGAAGGGCCCACTTTATGAGTCATCATTGTATATTGAGACTGATTATTAGCTAACATTTGAGTATTATTTTGTATCAAGCACTATTTTGTCTTCTTATGGACCATCTTCTCAAATCCTCATAGCAAGCCCTTTGAGACGTAGAGAAATGAGGGAACTTGCCCAATGTCACATAACTAACAATTGGAAGAACTGGGATTTGAACCCAAGCAGGCCATCTTAAGGAAAGCAGCCTGTGTTCTTATCCACAAGGTTATGTGTCTTTCTCAAAGTAGATTAGGATATTTAATGAAAAGTTCTTTCAGCATTTCATATAATACTGGTTGGGTGGTGATGAACTCTTTTAGCTTTTTCTTGTCTGTGAAGGTCTTTCTCCGACCCTCAATTCTGAACGATAGCTTTGCTGGGTAAAGTAATTTTGGCTGTAGGTTCTTGCTATTCATCAAGGAAAGTAAAAATTATGAACAACAAATATATATCAACGAGTGAATCTAAGAATCAAGTGAATAAAAAATCTGATGAACAGAATAAACTGGTGAATAGAATAGAATCAGAGGCATAGAA
>PVJC01041838.1:0-15182 GCA_004026665.1 Murina feae
TGAGTATGATGTTGGCTGTGGGTTTGTCATATATGGCTTTTATTATGTTGAGGTATGATCCTTCTATTCCCACCTTGCTGAGAGTTTTTATCAGAAATGGGTGTTGTATTTTGTCAAATGCTTTTTCTGCATCAATTGATATGACTATGTGGTTTTTATCTCTCAATTTGTTTATGTGATGTATCACGTTTATTGATTTACAATATCTGGAGTTTCTCTTTTTAACCAAACCTTCCAGAGAAGCCTGTTAACTTTCTGTCTCCTGAAACTAAATTCTTGTCCACAGCGACATTCCATGATAATTTCCCTTGAAAAGGAGACACTTCAGATTAATTGCCAACTTCTCTCCTGTACAATTAGCCAAAAAAACTCCCAAAAGACTTTAGTATGTACAGTGTTTACATATTAAAGGCCAATGGAAAACTTAATTTTATTTTCCCTCTCTTCATCTTACTTGGCTTAGATTTCCATATCCTAAAGTAAGTGTCACAATACTTGGGGATTATTGACTAGACAGCCGCATCATTTTCTTTTCCCATTTTTACTTATTTCAGGTAGCATGTTAGGGTAGCACCATCAAGGTACAGTAGTTCACTGCGTATGATCTAAAGAGATTTGCATATATCTCAAAGGCACAGCACTTAGGTACAGAATGTAATCTTGATGAAATTGCTTCATATTTCATCAGCTTTAAGAGTTTTGTGGTTCTAAAAGGTTTAAGAAACAGTGGTGTCATGAAATGTTAGTCACCGTCACATGTTTTGTACTAACAAGACTGGATCACTTACAGCTCCTCAGGTAAAAAAATAATGATGTTCATAAACCCATTCATCCAGTTAATACTACTACTGACACAGCCTAAATTAAATATGGCATAGGTAAACCGAAAAAGTCTATCAGCTCAGAAATTTCATGCTGGTACATAATATGTTTATCTATCTGTTCAAAGTGGTAGTGCATTTGGGAAAGAGTCCTCAGAACCTAAACTTCCAGGCTGGCCATATTGTTGGGCTATAGGTTGTTATTTGCTAGATGCTAGATGCTTACTTTTTATCAGAGTCTGGCTTATTTTGCTTCTTAGATTGGTGGTTAAATGGTAATTTTATTTTCAATATCTTATTCCCCCCCAAAAAAAACTGGTTTAAAAAGATTCTGAATGCTGGCAAATATGGCTAAGTTGGTTGGGCACTGTCCTATGCACCAAAAGGTTGCTGGTTTGATTCCCTGTCAGGGCACATACCTCGGTTGCCAGCTCCATTCCCAGTAGGAGGCATATAGGAGGCAACCAATCAATATTCTGCTCTCACATTGATGTTTCTCTTTCTCACTCCCTTTCCCTTCTTCTCTCTATAAAAAGCAATTAAAATATTTAAAAAAATATTCTGAGAACTGTCATAACTTATTATTTTTCTAAATGGCAATATATGCTTGAATACAATTATGGTTATTATATATATAAAAGCCTAAGTGACTGGCTGACCAGCCAACCAGCTGACCGTCCAGTAGCTATGATGCATACTGACCACCAGGGGGCAGACACTCCAACTGCTAGCTATAACATGCACTAACCACCAGGGGGCAGACACTGAATTCCGGAGCTGCCAAGCTGCAGTCACTTGGCAGCATCGGTTCTCAGTGATGCACCTAGAACCAGAGAAGAGGGAGCCCGATTCCAGGGTGCGTCACCTGAGAACCAACCTCCAGGACCCCTCAGGGGATGTCGAAGAGCCAGCTTTGGCCCAATCCCCACAGGTCAGGCCAAGGGACCCCACCGGTGCATGAATCTGTGCACCAGGCCTCTAGTATAGTAATGACAAGTGGGAGACCATGTATTGAATGAGTGCTATCTGTTTCACAATAGTTACATTAGTGTTTTAGTCTGTTCAGGCTGTTATAACAAACAGATGTAACTAGGTACATTATAAACAATAGGCATTGTCTTGAACAGTACCTGCAGGCTTTGGTTGAGATGGCTGATAATCGTCTTGTCAAATAATTATTTGGCCACATTCTCACTTTTCACAGCACAGATAGGCTGAGAATTTTCCAAATCTTTAGGTTCTGCTGCCGTTTTGATGAACAATTCCATCTTTAAGTCATTTTTTGCCTCACATATTACAATAAGCAATCAGGAAGAAGTAGGGCACTCTTTTAACACTTGGCTTAGAAATTGCTTCAGTGAAATATCTAGTGTCATCACTCAAAAGTTCTATCTTTCACAGCATACTAAAACATGACGATTCATCCAAGTTCTTTGTCACTTTCAAACAAGGGTAACCGTTCCTCGATTGTTCAGTAACATTCCCCACCTCCTCCTGAGACCTCCTCAGAATGGCCTTTATCTGCCAGATTCTACAAACATTCTATTCAGGATCACTTAGGTACTCGCTAAGAACACCGAAGCTTTTCGCTACAGCTCTTCTCCTTTCCTTCTGAGCTCTCACCAGAATCATTCTTAATGGCCCATTTATGGCCATTTAGGCTTTTGCTAACATGAACCTCCAAATTCTTCCAGCTGCTTCCACATACGTTGTCAATTTTGGTAGTAATTTCTGATTTAGTCCATCTGAGCTATTATAACAAACTACTATAAACTGGGTGTCTAATAACCAACACACATTTACTTTTCACAGTTCCAGAGGCTGGGAAGTTCAAAATTGAGGCTCTGGCTGATTCAGTGTTTGCTGAAGTCTGGTTTCCTGTTTCTTCCCCTCTGCCCTCATTACCCAATCCCTTCCCACAGGCCCCGCCTCCAAATATCATCTCATTAGGGAAGGTTTCAACATTTGAACTTTGAGGGGACACAAACAGTTAATCTACAACAATCACCACTAGCATCCCCCAAATTTAAAATACAGTATATGTGGTATAATTCAGAGTTAAGGAGGATGAGCTGTGAAGGGACTCACCTAGAGTCACAGAGCTAGCAAGTGATAGAGATACATTTCAGCTCAGGTATGTCTAGCTATAAGCCTGCACTATTTCCCGAACAATGTGCTGACTTTTCATTCTCTGACCTAGGGTACGAAGAGATGGTGATTTTTAAATTTTTCCTTCCTATAGTTAACAAACTGTAGCACACCATCTCTCTGAAAAAATAACCCAATCATCTATGAATTGCTTTTAAAAGCAATTCTAAGTGAAGTGCATGGTGAGATTATAACTCTGGGAATATATAGAACTGTATCAGGTCAGTCAAAATATTTAAGAAATATCCTAAAAAAACACAAAATTCTTCCATTAAGATGGGGCTTCCAAGCCTGGAGACTCAGGGGTCCTTCAGATTTCAAAAGGAAAGCCTCATGTTTTCAGGGGTTGTATCCTGGCTACGTCTCTTTACAGCACACTATCTAAAGGGTTTATTATCAAGTCTGCAGCCTGGTAGGCAGGTTACAATCCTTCCTGTAGGTTAGCAGCAGCATTTCTGCTTATATTCCACTCCTCCCAGTGGGGTCTCACAGTAACAGGAAAACCCTGCATGGATGCTGATCATTCACCAAATCTTGCTCTGGCTACATGCTATCACCTCCAAGACATGAGTAAAATGTCTTACTGAACAACTAGAAAAAGGGTGGAAATAAACAAGAGGAAGGGTAAAGAAGATGGGGGTAAAGGAGCAAAAAGGAGGATAATGTCTGGTTTTACAGATGTGCTGTGTGAAGTTTATGTCCCCCCAGACACTTAGCAGTCTATTGCATTGGTCAACATTTTTGGTGGACAGTATAAAGTATAGTTATTGTTTTAATTAAGGAAGAGCTGGGATAAAGTTTGGGTATGCAGAGGGAAAAAACAATCAAAGGCAAGAGGCAGCTAAAGTGAAAATTAGTATCAAATAAAAGAGAATCTATAAAGGGAGTAAATGGAAGACTGTTTACAAAGTGGGAGGATGATGGATTCACAAGAGAGAAGTCATACCCATTGACTAACTAACTAAGATCTTAAGTGTTTCATAATGTAAGAATATAATGTTTAGTAAGTGTGATAAGTGATCCCCATCCCATTGATGGTGGTTTGCCACTCTTTACATTAGACATCTTCATAAGAAAGTGCACTTTCATTTCTACATTAAAAGGTTATAAAAATGTTGATTTAATATTATAATATGCATTTATATGGGAGGGAGCTTAATATAAAACAATTCAAATACAGATGTATAACTTATAATTTTTGAATGATGTGGCTTAAGTTAAAGGTATGAGAGACAGCATACTGACAAATTTAACCAGTTATTTGCTGTTAGAATGCCACATTTTAAAGTCTCTGACATGAAGGCAGTAAACTGATGTTAAAAAATTGGAAAAGAAAGCTTTTAGTTAGACTGTCATTTGTTCAAATTGTAGCTCTATTACATATCATTTGTGATTATGCACAAATTGCTCCAGCTCCACATTTAACTTTCTTATCTTAAAATGGGCACTATATAGAAACTATTCCTTAGAGTCATTTCTGAGAGATACATGAGATAGTGCATCAAAGCTTCTGGCACAGAAGCTGTCAATATTAGAGATATATACCTAAACATATATACTAATAATTGCCACTATTATTATTTTAAGTACCATCCATATAGCATACAATCTTTATCTTTAGCTCTAATCTCTTCCTGCGTTACATATGGACACTATATCCAGCTCTCTTTTCAACATACCCCCTTGGATGCAAAATATATAACTTGAATTAAGAGTAACTAGAATAGCAAATTACCACTCCTGCCTAATCTCCTGCTCTTCCCTTCCTTCTTCCCATCAGTATCAGAATTCCCACAGGTTGGTAACATCAAAAATGCGAGTGACCCTTGATCTTTCTCTGTTCTTCATTATTTAGATTCAATCTTCCAGCAAATCCTGTCATCTCTGGTTCCAAATTATAGCCTATATCAAAACAATTCTCACCATTTCAACTGAAAAACACTAGACCAGGCCTCTATCATACTGACTTACACAACAACTGTATAACTAGTATCCTTCCCAGTTTTTTACAACCACATTTTGTTTTTCACACAGAAGCCAGATAGCTTTTAGAAATGTGTCTTCTATTGTGTCAGTGCCCTGCTTAAATCTCTTCATTAGTATATAAATTAGCATTCAATTTTATTGAATTTCTAAACATTCATCATGATCAACAGAACCAATCATTATCATGTGTTTGCTTTCCGCTAATGTATTATCTTGTAGCATTCTCTCCCTTGATCACAGTGTTGCAACATCTTAGCTTTCCTCCACCCCCTTTAATTTCCAAGCAGCTTATTTTCACAATTATTGATATCTAATGTGTATTGGGTACTAAATATATCTAGACACTACTCAAAACACTTTATGTGATTTAATTAATTTAACCTTATAGCAACATAATAAAGTAGACACTATTTTACATGGTTTAGAAAAATTATTTTAATCCTCACCTGAGGAGATATATATCTAACCTAATAAAGGCATAACATTGAAATTGACTGTTTCTTTGGGATGCCTAAGCCATGCTCACCAGCCAATCAGAGCAGCTGTATGCAAATTAGCCCAGCCAAGAGGGACGTTGGCACTCATGGAGCTGAGTAAACAGGCAGCTTCTGTTGCAGCAGGAGTAAAACTGTTTGCCGGCCGTAACATTGTCTCAATTATAGAAGCCACAGAGCTGAAGCAGACAGGAGGCTCCATTACCTGCCTAGGACTCAGCTTAAAGGAACAGTATATCAATTATAGAAGATAAACAAACCCCAGAAACCTGACTCCAGCCAGCCTTGCTGGGACATTGGGTCAATGGAAGCTGTGGGCAGCCTGAAAGCCTGAAAACAGCCATCAAGCCCACACCCAGGCTGGCCACACCCCAATGGGGTGAGGGACTCCACTGGGGGGCTTGGCCAGCCTGCAAACAGCCCTCAGCCCCTCACCCAGGCTGGCCAGGTACCCCAGTAGGGACCTAAAACCTTAAGGGACTGTGGGCAGCCTGAAAGCCTGCAAAGGGCCCTCAGCCCCTCACCCAGGCTGGCCACACCCCCATGGGGTCAGGGTGCCCACTGGGGAGCTTGGCCAGCCTGCAAATAGCCATTAGCCACTCACCCAGGCTGGCCAGGCACGCCAGCAGGTGAACATCCCCAGAGGGGTCTCAGACTGCGAGAGGGCACAGGCCAGGCTGAGGGACCGCCCAAGTGCACAAATTTTTGTGCACCGGGCCCCTAGTGTATATGTGTGTGTGTGTGTGTGTGTGTGTGTGTATATATATATCTTTGATTTCTAGAGAGAATGGAGGAAGGGAGAAGGGAGAGAAAGAGAAACAACATGAGAGAGACACATAGATTAATTTCCTCCATCAAGAGGCCCTACAGGGACTGGGGAACTTGTAACTGAGGTACATGCCCTTGACTAGGAATTGAACCCATGACCCTTTAGTCCTCAGGGCGACACACTAATGATAGCAAAATTTGCCAAGGCTAATGCTACTACCATTTTTAGCATCATTTTATGTGAAAGCTATTTGAGTGCTGGAATTCACAAAATCTATATATATAAAAGCCTAAGCGACCCTGCAACCAGTAGCTATGATGCACACTGACCATCAGGGTGGCAGACGCTCAATGCACAGGCATGAAAACATGAAACAGACTGATGGCTCTCAGAGGGAAGGGAGGTGGGGAGAGGGCTGGAAGAGATTAATCAAATATCTTATATGCATACTAGAGGCCCGGTGCATGGATTCGTGCACTGGTGAGGTCTCTTGGCCTGGCCTGCGGGGACTGGGCTGAAATCTGCACTCTGAGATTCCCCGAGGGTCCTGGATTGCAAGAGAGCACAGGCCAGGCTGAAGGATCCCACTGGTGCATGAATCTGTGCACCAGGCCTCTAGTTAGTAAATAACAGAATATAAATTGAAAATTTGGGTGTTGTTTTGAAAAGCCTGAACTCTTCATTTCTACTGTAAGCTATATTTAATTTCGTAGTTGTTTTTTTTAGAACCTTGCAGTTCTCTATTTTGAATTTTTCAATTGTAGTGATTTTTATTCTTAATTTATTATATTAAAGGTACTTTGGTTTTATTCTTGTTCTTCAAGATTGCCTAAATTCTTTGGCCCTCTGAATTTCCATGAAAGTTGGAGAATCCATTTATCATATTTGACCAAAACTTCTCAAATTTTGACTGGAATTGCAGTAAATCTGTTGATTAATCTAAAGAAATTAAAGTATTTATTATATCAAGTCTTCCAGAACATAAGCATGCTATATTCCTGTTTCATTCATTTGTGTCTTATAATATTTCTTTCACAAATATTTGATAATCTTCAGTACAGAAATTGTGCATATTTTAAAAAAAAATTTTAAGGTATTACATATAGTATTACATATGTCTCCTTGTCCCCCCATTAACTCCCCTCAGCCACCCCCATCCCCTGGCACATGCCCTCATCCTCCTAGTGTCGGTCTCCATTTTTTATGTTTATATGCATGCATACAAGTCCTTTGGTTGATCTTTTACCCACCTCCTGCCACTCCCCTGCCTTCCCACTGAAGTTTGACAGTCTGTTCAATGCTTCTCTGTCTCTATATGTATTTTTTCATCAGTTTATGATGTTTATTATATTCCACAAATGAGTGAGATCATGTGATACTTATCTTTCTCTGACTGGCTTATTTTGCTTAGCATGATGCTTTCCAGATCCATCCATGCTGTTGCGGATGGTAAGAATTCCTTCTTTTTTACAGCAGTGTGGTATTCCATTGTGTAAATGTACCACAGCTTTTTAATCTATTAGATACAGTTATAAGCATTTAATAATCTTGATGCTATATTTTTAAACTTTTAATTTCCAGTTATTTATTATTAGTCTATAGAAGGACAATTAATTTTGTATATTGATTATATAATTAACAATTTTCCTAATTTTACTTATTCAAATGAAATTGATCTTTCTTTCTTTCTCTCTTTTCAATGTTCTCTCTTTCTAATTTATTTATTCCTGACAATAAATATGAGGTTTATATATGGCAGTTTGTACAGCTATAATGCTTCTCCTCAGGAGAAAGGGAGAATGACAGAGAAATAGAGAGTTTGAGATTGAGAGAGTAAGTTATAGGCACTTATTTTCCTCAGGTTTGCAGAATCTTTCTGGAATAGTGAATGAACTCAGTATATTTTCATGTTTGTCTCCCCTAAATTAATTTATTTGCATTTCAAAAAATGATTGAATAGGGGAATGGGAATTTCATCATTATTCCAGGTTTCAAAGTAAGAAGGAAAATGAGGAAAGCTGGGTTCTTTGAATAAAATTAAGTGATAAAGAAGGATACAAGTTTTTCTACCTTTAAAATCCAAACATTATTCAAAAAATTTTATTAGGTTAGAAAAATAAATTCCTAAGATGAAGCCAAAGATGTTAATAAAAGGACACATTTTTTTTAATAACATCCTATATTAAGTATTTATGTCAATAGGATTAGTAACAATCCTAAAATCAAGACCAGTTGTTTCCAACCTGTGTCCACACTTTTAAAAATCACTGATATACTTTTTAAAAAATTTAGTTCCCTGGGAGAGTGAGGTCTGCTCACCTGTGGTTTTTAGATCTTCCCCGAGCGAGTGAAACCATGACACTGCACAACAGATATAAATACCTATTTGCTTGTTTACATTGTGGAAATAAAGTCTAGCAATCACAATGCACATGCAACTTCACTATTAGTGGAAAGAATGAAAGTAAATAAATGTACCACTGGTTCAGGATAGTATTGTGTGCGTGCGTGCGTGTGTAATACTAGAGGCCCAATGCAAACAATTTATGCAAAAGTACGCCTTTGCAGCCCCGGCTGCCTTGGCCAGCCCTCGCCTCGCAGCCCTGGCTTCATCTGGAAGGTCTTCTGGAAGGCCGTTCCTCTATTCAGCCGTTGGGTCACTTTGTGTATTATGTTTTTATTATTATAGAATAGTTCTTTACATTGGCAGATAGACGTTTATGCCTTTTTAAGACCAAAACACCTTGATACTTTATGCAGATTTATTACTTTTGAACACAAATGTCAAGGTACTTCTGATATTTATTAGAAAATTTAAAAAAAATGACGCCATTTCTTTGTATATCAGAAAATTTATTTTCTGTGAATTTTGCTTAGATAATTTTAAAAAGCAAAGAAAGATGCTTCTCACTTGGAAAGAGATTCTTTCTTTTCTATTTAACTAAATGTCAGAGCAAAACATCAAATGGTTTGAAATGGGCTTAAATTGTTATTTGAATGAAATATGTGCATGAAACATATTTGTTTTGTTTTGTTTTTTAACGCATAAAATCTAAGGAGTAATTTCCTTCGATACTCATATGCTGTGCTATCTGCTTAAATTCTTAAAAAGTCAAAATGTGAGGAAAAACAGTTCAATAAAACCAGCTATCAAGATACTCAAAATTTACTGTGATATCTGAAACCAAGTATGTAAGAGACAATAGAATTTTCTTATATAAATGGTAAACCGAAAGAGAAATCAAGGCTTTCTTTTTCCCCCATGAACTATAATTTAAAACAGCATGGGCTTTTTGATAGAATTTCTTAATCTAAAACTACCCCAAAAGAATGAGATAACGATTTCTGTCAAGCTATTGATGCTGTGTGTCTTTGCCCCAGTAGTCTTTGAGAGATTTTGTAAAGAAATACAGCTTTCTTGCCTAGCAGCAGGATTTTCTAAACCTATATCATTTCCTATTTAGACTTTGGAAAATATTTTTTTAGATTACTGTGGGACCAGATGATTGTACAAGGTTAGATTGCTTATAAACTCAAAGGAGACATTAAATCATCTTTATCCATCCTTAAAAATGTTTGGTAACAGTGTAATAAGTAAACATCTTTATGATACAAAGCTACAAAAGTGTTACCATTCTAATTTATAATCTGATAAGATATTAGGAAAATTTTATTTTCTAAAATGTTTCTCTGAAAGTCTTTCCAAAAGTTCAGATTCATTAAATATAAAAGTAAATAATACCACTTAGCTACACCGGCCAGGGTAAGAATAAATTTGAATGATGTTTAATTCATGAGTGTACTGGTACTACTTCTTTTACCAGTAAAATTACAAATACAAATTTTAAGTTTTGTTAAATATGTATTTTTATACTTTTCAGATATTTTCAAAAGCATTATGTACAAAAATTATACATAAATGATAAATCATTTTTGAAGATCTTTAATATACGCTTACATATCTTATAATAAATTAAATCAGAATCACCTTTGTCTGTTTTTCTAGTCTAATATTTTATACCACATTATAAATAACTTTTTTTCCCTTTAGTACTGTTTATTGAGGGTTTTTTGTGTTGGAAAAATGTGTGGTAGGTTCTTTTGGAAAAGTATAAATATTCGTCTAGTAGGAGAGGCAACCATTTCAGGTCATGATCTGGCTACTGTTATATATTGGTGCTGAATGTGAATCTTCGTATAGAATGGAATGCGAGAATAAAAAATCTCAACATAATGAAAAGGGCATGACATATTTCAGTGTTACCTTCACAGTAGATTAAAAAAATAATCTTCATTAAATTCTAGAATTCTACCCCCAAACTCAGTGCCTCTGGCCCACCCAGATAATACTTAGGATGTCCTAGGAAAGACTAAGATAAATGATAATGATAAGAAAAAGTCTATTTTCTCATTTTTGAATTTCAAAAGAGAGTTGCAGAGTTGGAACTTCCAGTATAGCAACATGAGAACCACAGCAAAATCTCTCTAAAAAGCAACTATAAAATTGGACAAAATAATCAATAACAATTTCAGTGCACTGGAGATTGATCGAAGGTTTACAATATACTTGAAAATCTACTAAACATCTGAACAGTGAGGACCTGCAGCATTCTTGCCTGAATCCCCACCACCCACACCCTTCAACACACACACACACACACACACACACACACACACACACACACGAGTTTAGTGAGATAAGCCAGAAAAAGCAGCACCTTTGATGCTGGTGGGAGTTTGCTCAGTTTGGATTGGAGAAGGAAAAACCTGTGTAGTCAAAAACCCGTAATCTCAGAAGCTAATGAACAGAGGTTACGAGTGACTCAGCTAGTTTTGGATTTTAATCCTGACGATGTTTAACAGGGAGATCTTCAGGAATGAGAAACCCATAGAGGGCTGTGAAAAGCTGTCTGTGCATCATGGCTTTCTGTGACCCTGGCTAAATGTGCAGTGGAGATACAAGAGGATAATGTATTGGAGCCCCTTACACGTCCAGCGTGGTTCAGGGTTCGAGTTCTGAAGGAGGCCGCACACAAAATGAAGAGAGAGAGAGACTAGAAGAGAATCAGTTTGGAAACTGGGGGACCAGGCGTGGCATCTTTCCTCTACCAGGGTAGATTGCCCACTGGTGCCTGGGTCTCACCAGCCTTTTATTGAGTCTCTGAGAAAACAACCATATCCTTAGGCAGGAAATTCAGACAATAAACAGGCAGCAAGAATTTACATGTAAGTAACAAGTAGGGGTTTGCTTTAACTAACAATGTTTCAACTTAATGGGTGCATAGCTCTGTCCTTTCAGAGCAACTAAGTGAAAACAATCAGTTTCCAGCAATAATGCACAAAACAAAAGCTGGGAAAGACTTGAAAACTGCCCCAACCTTGAGTACGCACCTCATCGCATACACAGATTCATTGGAGTAATGGGAAAGTCCTAATTTGGACTGTGATGTTGAACAAATCTAAAAATTTACTAAAAACCATATAGTTGCACATTTATTATAGACGCATTTTATGGTATATATATATATATATATATATATATATATATATATATATAATATGTTATTAAAGCTATAAAATGTGGGGAGGGATACTCAATACATTTTATTTTGCATAGAACTGGAAACTGATTGCAGGTTTACAATGTTCTTGAAAATCTTCTTCACTTCTGAAGTACTAGCTGAGTATTTTCAGAGACAATACTGTCCTATAAAATGTTCTGAGCATCACAAACTTGGCTTTTGAGGTTTTGAGGTGACTGTTTATAGGCTGGGGCAGAAAAGGAGAGATGGAAATGCAAGTGATCTAGGTCTTGTTGGAAATCCTTGGAAAGAGACTTTTTATCCTACTTATTTTCAGGCTAACTGGCAGATTGTGGATAGGTGGGGAAATAAAGAGAAAGGGAGGAAATAATAAAGGCACTTGTTTTCTCTCTCAGAAGAATCAGTAAAGCAAACAACCAAGTCCCCTAAATTCCCCTGGAATAATATGCTGATAAAGAAGCTTGTAACATGGATATTCGGTTGTCAGTTGGAAGAGAGGCCTATAAGTCCCCACAAACTCCAGGACTATATGGGCTGCACACAAGTAAGGCCTTGGGGGCCAGGAGAGGTAGATGCCACACAAATAAACCATCAGAATGAGTTGTAACAGCAAATGCCAGTATGAACAATCCTACACAATAAAAGGGTAATATGCAAATTGGCCCTAATAGCAGAACAACTGGGAATGACTAGTCACTATGACACACACTGACCACTAGGGGACAGGCGCTCAATGCAGGAGCTGCCCCTGGTGGTCAGTGTGCTCCCACAGGGGGAGCTCTGCTCAGCCACAAGCCAGGCTGATGGCTGCCAGCACAGCGGTGGTGGCGAAAGCCTCTCCTGCCTCCTCAGCAGCGCTAAGGATGTCTAACTGCAGGTTAGGCTTGCTCCCTGCTGGCAAGTGGACATCTCCTGAGGGTTCCCGGGCTGCCAGAGGGATGTCTGACTGCAAGCTTAGGCCCAATAGCCCGGGGAGTGGGCCTGAGCCAGCAGGTGGACATCCCTGGAGGGGTCCCAGACTGTGAGAGGGGACAGGCCAGGCTAAGGAAACCACTCCCCTGAGTGCACAAATTTTTGTGCACAGGGCCTCTAGTGGACTATAAAGAACTTAGGTTCTTTCCCCAGTGCCTTGACATTTGTAATCTTCCACATTGAATTAAGCATTTAGGTGAAAAGTAAGTTATAATATATGAAAATATGAAAAGTCAACCACCTTGAAGACCTGACTCTGAGATCAGAGATCCATACCTTCTACATATATTAAAATACACCTAGGATGCTTTTCAAGGACACATTAAGTATAGCAAAACAACCTCAGATTACATGAGTATCATCGTAATATTCACTATCAAGAAATAGTTATTAAAATCTTCCCTTTCACATAAATGTGTCAAGTGTCAAATATATAAAATTATTTTTTTTATGTTCAGGATGTTGAAGGACACCAAAGTGTAAGTTAGAAGAACTAGATCTTATTTCACATTTTACTACTAACTAAGCCTGAAAAATAATTCAAAATTTCTGGGTAAATGCTTTCTTATTTTTAAAAATGAGACACGAAGCAAGATGATATATAAGTCTCTTTCAATAATGGAATTTTATGACCATATATAAGTTATATGTTGCTTCAAATACTGGGTGTAGCAAAATTGAACATTTAATTAATTAGTCAATTAATTAAATCAGTCAATATTGTCAGAGGTAACTGAAGTGACACTGACAAATATATAGCTTAAATAGAATGAGCTGTTATTTATATTAAATTTATTATCTGAATTAAATTTTATTAATGTATTAAGAAATAAGAACATTTTGTGACATGATTCATAATAGTTTAGACAGGGGTTGAGATTTTGAATGCAGAATAAATTTTCATTTCTCTGAATGAAAATTCACAGGCAACAATATTGTCAATAGTTAAATCCTTTCTAAAAATATTGTACATGAACACTTAGACTGAGATCACCCGGGTGATTATATATATATTTTTTAAACAATAAGAAGCCCTTTTTAAAACAAACACAAAAAATATGTTCAACAATTGCCAAAGAAAGAAAGAAAGAAAGAATTATAGACAGAGGTTATAAATGTGGGCAGAAGCTACTGAGGCCATAGCCACCTTTACTATGTTACAAACAATGAAAAACAAATGAAGTAAATCTAATGAGGAGACAATTGGATTACTAGGGGAAAGCTTCTGAAAACCCAGTGATTAAGCCAGGTAAAAAATAAAGTGCTACTCTTGTACTTACTGAGACATGAAAAGGCAATTATGTGAAAAGACACTTAAAAGCTGTACTGCTAAGAGTAAAGTCCTAATCTTTCTTAATACCCCTTCCTTTCAAGTACCACATTCCCAATATTTTCTTCATTTTAAATTCTCTTCAAAAATATCCCTCGTGTTCACTATCATGTCACATTTAGTGAATCTATTTTTTCTGTCTGTTGTCAAAGTTAAATAATACTCCCTTTACTGCTCTAAAACTCATGCATGGTTTTTATTACTACCTTGAAATTTTTACATATCCTTTCACCATTCTCCCTATACATGTATAGGATTTTAGGAACCCAGATACTAGGAATGGCTTTTGTTTACTTTAAATTTAACATTCTTATGGAATTTTGGAGAGCAACAAATAATGACATTTAGGATTCAATTTCATCTCTTACACATTATTCATCTCTATCCTCTGGTCTGTCATAAAATGCATATAACTTTCGTATATAACTGTCAAGAATAAAGATACCAGGGGAAACAAGATGGTGGCATAAGGTAAACACCGTAAATGCAGCCGTGAACAACTATTTCAGAAAAAACACGAAAAGAACACACAGACACCACTCGCACCCACAGGAAGGCTGGCTGAGCGAAAATCCTACAACTAGAAAAGACTCTGAGACTCAGAGGAGCAGCGGAAGCAAAGTACAGAGGTACGGAGGCACGCGCACGGGACTCGGGGAGAGGGCTGGCGCCGAAGGACACGGTTCTTTTCCAAAATGGAGAGAGCCACAAGTTCCCAGCGGCTCTGAACTCCAGTTCCAGGCGAGTTTCTGAGGACACAGACACCCGGAGAAGGGGGACTGACTGGCACCGGGAGGAAATCCAAAGCGGGTTTCTCTCAGCGTTGCTTGCAGCAATTATCGTGGGACACAGAGACCTGGTGTCTCTCAGCCCAGGGCTGAGAAGCGCCATAGCTATTTGCTCCACCCTGCCCTGCAGACTCCCCGAGGCCCCGCCCCTCCCAAGCTGTGTCAGAGGCTTTTGCATATAAAAGACTGAGTAGCCTAAGGCAAAGGCTTAATCAACACCTCCTTAAAGATACAGGAGCCAGCCTAACCCAGTGGCCAGAGTGGGACTAAC
This sequence comes from Murina feae, assembly GCA_004026665.1. Lineage (NCBI taxonomy): Eukaryota > Metazoa > Chordata > Mammalia > Chiroptera > Vespertilionidae > Murina > Murina feae. The sequence continues at coordinate 15,123 of PVJC01041838.1, forward strand.
CTAAACAAAACAGATCCACAAGGAACACACTCGGGGCAGATGCAGTGAGCATAAAAGCCC